>JANFOE010002077.1:100000-110256 GCA_025667525.1 Glebionis coronaria | reverse complement strand
GCAGAATATGTATCTAACTCATATCCTCATCCACCATTAACCGATCACGATTTGACAATGGCTTTTTCATTAAACATCACACCCTTGATTCATCATTTTGTTTTAAACAACTGATCACGATTTACATAGTGAAGGTAAATCTAAATAAAATAATCAATTTTTAATTTTTTTTTAATTAGCTTGCTTGTTTGAGTTTTAAATACAATTTATAATTATGCTTTTTGATCTTGAGATTACATCCTCACAAATTCTCTATCTTTTTATTATACGGGGGGTGATTTTATGAAAAAACCTTTCAATATTATTCATAACTCTTAATTGATTGATTTTCAGGTTTTAATCTATTCATATATGGGCCAATTAAGTTTGATAGAAGTGATTCATTGCAATACATAGCCAAAAAATCATGTAACTAACTTAAATCTAATCCATAAAGTTAGTATTAACCATGATAGATTCTGAGTTTTGATTTTTTAGGGCTTTTTTATTATGCGTTTTATAAAATCCAGCTACCCAATATCACCTATGGCATGGTCAGGAGGTAAGCTCTCTGCGATTTAAGCATATAGAATTTATGATATAGATTTATAAATTGTTGGCCTTTGGTTACAATCTCACAATAGGTAAGAGTGACAAATAGGGTTATGGATGTAGATTTATTTGGATACGTATTTACCTATTTTTGATAGATCAGTTCTTACAGTTCCTGTAGTCCCAACAGAAAGTTAGATTAGTTTCAGCACGAGTTTTACCATTCTAATTTCTGACTTTGATTTTTGGTTCGGATGATCAAAGTGCTATTAATGACTTAACCGGTAATCATTTCTCTTATGTTGCTTGATTTTGTTATCCATAAAAAGCCAAAACAATAATGTCACAATCACTTGTCGGTGACCTTCACCATGTCGATTTTTCCTGCCGAAGAGCTGATGTGCTGACATGATGCTTGATCCTGTCCATTCAGGACTCTGGACGTGGCTTTTCTTATTGCACATGCCACAGGCCTGGACACTCTTTCTTTATATCACTAATTCCTTTCCGGTTTGTCATTGTACTCCATTAGGATGTCCTGATTTACAGTGCTGACAGCATAAACGTTCATTATGTTGAAGAGGTATCGTAAGTTCTAAATTCATTCAACTATTTTACATCATTAATGATAGTTGAAAATAAAATTTATTCAAGATGCAAATATTTAGAAATCTATACTGATTGCAGATTACACATGGAGAAAGGCTCACTCTTACATTATGCTTTAGCCGGGATAAGTCTCATGATGAAGATGTTAAACTCATCTCATTTTTAACTAAATGTCAGTTTGATTATTGGGAGGCAATTGCACATCAGACCTACGGATTCCAGCCTCACAGATAATGTATTGGTTCCCCATGAACAATCTTCAACTTATGAGTCATGGTTTAGTAAAAATCTTCAACACTGCATGTTCGAGGATACGATATAATTCCTACATATGCAAGTTTGCTTGAAAAGAATGTAATTCCAATTTAACATTCATAGAAGTATCCCATGAAAAAGTTTGTGGATATTTAATTAACCTACACAGTGATTAAATTTTCTGGACATGTAATTTAACATACATAGTGATTAAGTTAATGTTTGTCATACTCAATATAGTGACTATGGTCCTGACTATGTAAGCATCCATAATTTAATTTACTCATTTAATTTATGGTTTTTTAGGTGATTTCTAGTTGTTTATAAAATTGTAATTTCGAAAATTTTGATTATAGCATGTTGAGAGGATGTTAGTCCAAAACAAGGTGCTAGACAAGGTTTTGATAGCTTTAGCTGTTTTAGTGTGGATGCAATGCAGAAGGAAAGATTTTAATCACAAAAATGGCTCGACTGTAATGAGGTTAGGAATAGACATTTTTAAACTTTGAGCAGAAGGCTCATTACTGGTGTATAATATCTACACGTCGAGAACTTGTCATATGAACCATTGCTTGGTAGGGTTAAATGTTCACTTAATTATCATATCCTTTGATGATTGTATTTTTTTGGGTTATGAACGACTTATTTAGAGGCTATTCACCCCTCTTTTATAACTTGGAGTGCGTGGCATTTGGCTTTGTTTTAAGCTCTTATTTCATATGTATTATCTAATCGACATTTGGTTGTTTGATTGTCTATATGTGCAAGGGTCTGCCAATTGCATTCCGCTTTCACCACAGTGCGTCGATTAACATATTTAGAACTCTATCAGGGGTGCGTAACCAAGTTGAATCATATAGTCTAAACTATTAATTTCTTTATATACTTCACCAAGTTGAAGATTTTTAGCTTATAATGTTCCTGCTATTATACTTACATGATATTTTGATAGTAGGTTTTACCAAGTATAAAAGTTATCGTCCGATCTTTTCGAATTGATTACTAGTTAATTGTGCGACTCGGTCGTTCTTGGTGGAATATAAAGGGAAAAGGTTATCTATTTTTAAACTACAAGTAAAATGAAAATGTAGATATAAATGAAAATGTAAAAACAAATGTAAATGTCGTTAGGTAAAAGTGGAAGCTAGAAATTTTAAACTAAAAATTAATACTTAAAAGTAAATGACAAAAAATTAAAAACTTCTATCGAAATAATTCAATCTGAATAATTAAATCTGAATGTTTCTATCTGAATGTTTCTATCATAATGTTTCTATCTAAATGTTTCTATCTGAATGTTTTCTATCTGAATGTTTCCATCTGAATGTTTCTGTCTGAATATTTATGTCGGAATGTTTCTATCTAAATGTTTCTATCTGAATGTTTCTATCTGAATGTTTCTATCTGAATGTTTCTATCTGAATGTCTCTAACAAAAATTGGCAGCATTTCGTCTTATACCCGATCGCAAAGTACGATGCCAGGGCGATCACAACCTACTATCAGAATAAGTGATCGGAAAAACTATCACAATAAGCTGTCACAATGTAGAAACCCTAATATTGTGATGTAGAATCACAATATTCGGATGGATGAGCATAAGCTAGTAAACCAATAAGCACTTCTAAAAAGAACAATTAACAAAAACTTAACCAACTCAATAAGCACACATTTGAAAACTTTTAAAATACAAAATAAGCAAACTTTAAAAAGACTAAACTTTTTAAGAAAACTAAAAAGTAAATAAGCTAAACACAAAATAAGCCAATAAGAATGAAAAGCTCAAAGCTTAAGTTGTATAAAAACTTAAAGATTGATAAAAAGATAAACTTTTAAATCAATCAAACATCAAGATTAAACAAATTCAAAGATTATTTCGAATCAAACATAATTAAAAAGATCAAGAAATGTAGAATGAGAATGATTGTAAAAAGCTTGAAATAAGATGAAGATTAAAGATTCAAATACAAGATTAACGTGAAAAGCTTAAAACTTTAAAGAAAAACTAGAGAGAGAAAGTGAAAAACTAGAGAGAAAATAAAACTACACTACTCATAATCTAAACTAACTAACCACCTCCTAATGACACATTAGGAGGGTATTTATAGGAGGAGTAAAATGTTGGTGCTTTCTTCCTTCTTTCTTCTTGTCTCGACTCGATTTAAATTCTTTGTCGTTCTCGACGTCGTCTCGGGATTTGTCAATATAATTTGAACTCGTCTTATAACTTTCTTCTTTAATTAGACTTGGTTCTTCGACTTCATTAAATTTCCGTCTTTAGACTTTTTCTTTGATAAATCTTCACAATAGGCCTTGGACTTCCGTTCTTTTTTCACTTTTGATCTTTTGACTTCGTCTTTTCTCGTTTTCTTCGATAAAAGCCCGTGAAAGCCCGTGTTTTCTTCCTTTTTCATCTTTTGGTCCTAAAACACAATAAAAACACAAACCACGCATAATTCTGACATTTACGACATAAAATACACGTTTTGGCTTGGTTATTATTATAATTAAGTGGTAAAAGGATGGGTGTTTTCACACCTATCAAATCCCCTACACTTGACCATTGCAATGCCCTCATGCAATGCATTAATTACAAAGCATGTTTTACATTTTTCATCATAATTAAACTACCTTGGCCTTTATTAAACATAATTATAGGAAGAAAAACAAATAAAGAGATTAAAGACTTACATTGAGGCTTTGGATTGTCATGAATGTTTATCATCCTCAAGTTTCACGTTCCCCATACCAAGCTTAAAAACGAGATCATTGTTATTGTAAGTTAGCAAACTATCACAAACTCATGTGGGTCAATTATTTACTTAGACTCCCTTATTCCTAGGTGTATCTCTTATATTTTATTGTTGTCTTAAATGATCACGAAGATGCATTGTTGACTTATTTTGATAGTTATTAGGCTGAAAAATAAAGTAGGACGATTTAATCAATAGTTAGCTAAAGGACAAAATCTTTTAAAACTGCTTCTCGGGACCTCTTAAAGTTCATATCTTGGCATAACTCGCTTCACGATTTGAGACCTTTCTCGGACCGATATTTGGCAGCGACTTCATACTTCAAATCTTGAGAGGCGTTCTTGAAATTATGGTCTTCTCTTCAGAATAGGAATTTCTTCACTTGAAGTTTTTGAGAGATTCTTCATACTTGGACCACGACTTCTTCATTTTTCTCCAATCTTTATTTTGGATTTTGATATACAACGATCCGCCTCCTTTTAGGACTTGGATCTATTTATCCTCATACCTTGTTAGGGCCTTTTTGGATAGACTTCTCCATGATCTTTAGGGGAGTATTTGCTTTGCGTCGTGTGTCTCGATCCTTCATATTGATTTTTTATAAATGATTCTTCACATCACTTTGGATCTTTAGCAACAAAATGTAGCCCTCATGCCTTGTTAAGGACTTTTCGGACTCGTCAATCTTCGCATCTCGCTTCAATAAGTTATGCCTTGGCTATGGACTCTAATTAATACCGAGAAACTTTTAAACGATCTTGGGCTAGAAGCTAAGTAACTTTTCAAATCGTACGACCTTACTTATTGCAATTAAATTTATTAACAAGCGATGGGAGAAAAAGCTCATAATTAACTCACATAAATTTATGAAAGAATACCAAACTTATAATTGACTCTATCATCTCTCGTTCTCCACAATTTAAAATCTCAAGGAATGAGACTCGTGGATGCTTAGCCAATTAAATCAAATTTTTGGGTTTTCAAGTCATCTATAGGATCTTGCAACTTCTTAGACTTTTTCAAGTTTAGAATTCGCATTTTAAAGTTCCCTTGATAAACGAATTTCTAGGATCAATTATAGAAACTTGCGAAAAGTTCTTGTTCTTAACCCGTAAGAGTTAAGACTTTCGCGTTTTAAAGTTCCCTATATAAAAGCCTAGCAAAACTTGACTTAAACACGTTAAGGATACTAGCTAGAGTAAACTTGGATAAGTAAACTCGGGTTGAGTCAAAAGATTCACAACGTTTGAAAATTAAAACCACTTTATTAAAATTTATTCTAATGAAAGAAAATAATAAAGGAAAAACTACAAGGCCAAAATAGATCAAAAAATTTTGAAAAATGTCGAAAAATCAATTTTCCGGTTAAAATGAGGACAAATACAAGGAAAAGCACAACTAACTTCGATAGAAGTCCCCCATACACTTAATATAAACATTGTCCTCAATGTTTAAGCATGTGGGACTAAACTCCCCTACACTTAGGACATTGTGTAAGTTGTTTAAATCTTGCTAAGGAAGAGACAACTAAAGTGATTCTTATTTCAATCATAAATGATAAAATAATGAATCAAAAGAGTTTAGGATAGAACTGGGAAGACGGGAACACGGAATCACGGGTCGTCAAAAGTCATCAAGAATGGATCTTTGAGAGCTCGAATCCCTGCACATGATAAGAAAGAAAACAACAAACACATACGAGGGTCTCCCCTACACTTATTATAAAAATAGATAAAGATAGATAGATAATCAGGTTGCCTCCCGAGAAGCGCTTGTTTTTGTTAACCGAGTCACGAGCCTGACTCGTCCCCGAATTAAATGGTCCATGGGGAAGCCTAGAATGTAAATTCGGGATCAAAGACCTTGTCCTCGTTCTCGGAGGACATTAATAAAGGAGAGACTGGAGGATAAGTCTTAAAGGGTAGAAAAGTCCTTTCAACATACGAAAAGTATGTGAAATCATGATCCACAGGAGGTGGGGTGGGTAAAGGAATCAAAATGTCATCCCTAAAAGACATATGATTATCACTGAGCGGCAAAGCCGTAAAGGTGACAATCATGGAATGGTCAATGTCACCCCCAGGGTCAAAGCACTCATCCTCGGTAATGGTTTCTAAAGGTTGGGATAAAAGGTGCTCGGGAGGGGGACTTGGGACAATTTCTTCATGCAACAAATTATCAAAAATAATATCCCCCTCCGTGTCATCATCATCAATACTCGGAGGTATTGAGAGAATGTCGATTTCCTCCATAGCTGTATCATTATTCTCAACTGAAGTACTAGACGGAGGTAAAGACTCAGAAATAGCAGCGACGCTATTTGATAGTAGGTTTTACCAAGTATAAAAGTTATCGTCCGATCTTTTCGAATTGATTACTAGTTAATTGTGCGACTCAGTCGTTCTTGGTGGAATATAAAGGGAAAAGGTTATCTATTTTAAACTACAAGTAAAATGAAAATGTAGATATAAATGAAAATGTAAAAACAAATGTAAATGTCGTTAAGTAAAAGTGGAAGCTAGAAATTTTAAACTAAAAATTAATACTTAAAAGTAAATGACGAAAAATTAAAAACTTCTATCGAAATAATTCAATCTGAATAATTCTATCTGAATGTTTCTATCTGAATGTTTCTATCTGAATGTTTCTATCTGAATGTTTCTATCTGAATGTTTCTATCTGAATGTTTCTGTCTGAATATTTATATCTGAATATTTATATCTGAATGTTTCTATCTGAATGTTTCTATCTGAATGTTTCTATCTGAATGTTTCTATCTGAATGTTTCTAACAAAAATTGGGCAGCATTTCGTCACAATAAGCCTTATACCCGATCGCAAAGTACGATGCCAGGGGCGGTCGCAACCTACGATCGGAATAAGTGATCGGAAAACTATCACAATAAGCTGTCACAATGTAGAAACCCTAATATTGTGATGGAAAAATCACAATATCCGGATGGTTGAGCATAAGCTAGTAAACCAATAAGCACTTCTAAAAAGAACAATTAACAAAAACTTAACCAACTCAATAAGCACAAATTTGAAAACTTTTAAAATATGAAATAAGCAAACTTTAAAAAGACTAAACTTTTTAAGAAAACTAAAAAGTAAATAAGCTAAACACAAAATAAGCCAATAAGAATGAAAAGCTCAAAGCTTAAGTTGTATAAAAACTTAAAGATTTATAAAAAGATAAACTTTTTAATCAATCAAACATCAAGATTAAACAAATTCAAAGATTATTTCGAATCAAACATAATTAAAAAGATCAAGAAATGTAGAATGAGAATGATTGTAAAAAGATTGAAATAAGATGAAGATTAAAGATACAAATACAAGATTAAAGTGAAAAGATTAAAACTTTAAAGAAAAACTAGAGAGAGGAAGTGAAAAACTAGAGAGAAAATAAAACTACACTACTCCTAATCTAAACTAACTAACCACCTCCTAATGACACATTAGGAGGGTATTTATAGGAGGAGTAATATATTGGTGCTTTATTCCTTCTTTCTTCTTGTCTCGACTCGATTTAAATTCTTTGTCTTTCTCGACGTCGTCTCGGGATTTGTCGATATAATTTGAACTCGTCTTATAATTTTCTTCTTTAATTAGACTTGGTTCTTCGACTTCATTAATTCTATCTTTAGACTTTTTCTTCGATAAATCTTCAGAATAGGCCTTAGACTTCCGTTCTTTTTGCACTCTTGATCTTTTGACTTCTTCTTTTCTCGTATTCTTCGATAAAAGCCCGTGAAAGCCCGTGTTTTCTTCCTTTTTCATCTTTTGGTCCTAAAACATAATAAAAACACAAACCATGCATAATTCTGACATTTACGACATAAAATACACGTTTTGGCTTGGTTATTATTATAATTAAGTGGTAAAAGGATGGGTGTTTTCACACCTATCAGATTTACAAAGAGCTTTAAAAGTAGTAGATACGATAGAATGCATAGTCAGGATTTCTCTCATGGTATAAGGCCATCTGCTAACACTGAACCCAAACACTCTGTTATTTAGGCTCATCAGAGATAGTAGGTAGCACCATCTCACATAACTCCTACGAAATATGCATTTTTATAGTATAGTATTAATGCTACTACATTCTTGGGATACTTTTGCTCTATTGAATAAAATTTGCGAGTGTTTTTTTACAGGCCGTTTCTTTTTTAGCATCGCTTGCAAGTCTCCTCTATGATGCTTTTTTGTTTGTAGTTCTTTTTGAAAATCATTTGTAGATCTCTAGAATTCGATGGAGGAGCACTACGAGATGAGATTGAAGATGGATTTTCAGACCACTGCTCAAGATGGTGCCAAGCTGCGTGGTCATCGTAAAATCATAAGCTTCAGGAGTTCTTATTTAAATGACACGAACACCTTACTCAATCGGGTATGCTCCAGCTTTTGTTTAACTTATTCCTAAACGGAAAAACCTAAAATGTGAGGGTTTAGCAAAATAGGCCCCTCAGTTTCCTATGTTATACATTATGTAATCCCTCAAATAAGATTAAAAAGGCCAGTTGTTATAGTATACATGGTACTCGCGTAAAGTGGCGGGTTCGAGGGCGAATGTTTTTTTAGCGATTTCCTATTTTATGTTTTTTTCTGAATATTGCTGAACTAATTTTTTAATTTCTAGACATAATAGTTTAGAAACAAAACTTACAAGAAGACACCTTGAAGGGAATAAGTTGCTAGGAAACTGAAGAACTAAAGATGTTTTTCTGATGCTTTTCCTGCAATGGTTTTTGCGGTGGTTTTGCATTTAAACATAGTTTTCTTTGCAAATAATTTTTGTTTCTTAGATATGTTAGAAGGTGAAATATATTATAAGTACACACAGTTTACTGTTTCGGTTTAGTTGACGTAAAGTGTGGTTCTGCAAGTTCTGATGCTCCTCTCCACTTGCCTCCTCCCACTCAACCGCTGCATCATACACGACCATCAACGATCATAGCCGAGCCCGGTCAACAATGTATCTAGATAGAACAAAACCAAGCTATCTGTATCGAAGAAGAGTATCCAACATATTACACTTTGATACTGAGAAGGCCGTTGAGATCCATGAAGGTAGTTTATGCAACAAATATTTTATTTATATCATGTGCCCGTATGTAATTACTTGTAGAATGTCAGAATTTTGCTATCTCGTACTCTCTCTATTATTGTAGCTGATCATCCAAAATCATATGCAGGACCAAACATATCAAAATGCATGGTAGGAGAGGAAGAAACTATCGTAAATGGATTATCTAAAATCAACCTGTTAGGGAATTGATTGTCTGCTAAACCTGAGTGGGATACAGTTCAGGAATGTTGCGGTGTGATGGTTTTGGTGCTTTTGATGAGCAGTCGTTTTAGGATACCGCAACTGTGATTCCCTCCAAAAAAATTTTGGTTAAAAAACAGACCTTAGGATCTGGGTTTAATAGCGTTGATTCCTAAAAGTTTGTGCACTCATTCCTGCTACTTGGAGGAAAAAATGAAATGGGGAAAGGACATGATTAAAGGGGTGGTGACTAGGGATACAATGGATATCGTATGATGCAAGTACGCAACTCCGAGTATTAATAAGGTAGTGGTAATTCGATTTTAATTTTCAATTTTGGTATGCTTTTAGTTTATAAAAAGATTACCAAAACTATAAAATTATAGAAAAGAGAAATTTCTAAACGATGTTTCTTAACTAAATGCATATATATGTCTCCATTAACGTGTTCAACGCCAAGATCTTCATCCCAAATAAAAAGATAATCGAAAGCTTCTACAACATTTGGATGCAAAAACCTCTTTGCATACCGCCATCTAGTTTGGTTTTTAAATCATTGGAAGGTTTACCCCATAATCAAGAGCATTAAACTCTAGACCAAAAAGTGAATCGCCTTAAGGTGTAGACAAGCGGTTAGTACTCACATTCTCTTTTACTTGACTCTTTCCCCTGTCTATGCTTTAAATTTAACATATCTCGCCTTTTAGCTATCTAATAAGTAGTAAGGGTGTGTTTGGTTTGTGATTTTTAGATTATGTGTTTATAATAAAACCGTATGCATAAAATAACAAACCTAAATCACTATAATGATAGTTTCCCCTTTATTTTCAGGTCTTGA
>JANFOE010002077.1:0-80000 GCA_025667525.1 Glebionis coronaria | reverse complement strand
ATCAGAGCTGCAAGTTATAGAGAACTGGGTCGATTTTGAAAATTGTCCTAAACTATAACTTTGGTGTCGAAAGTATTTATTTTTCAAAAGCACACAACTCCTCTGCAACGCTACAGTAAGATCACTTTTAGTTTTGTTTTGTATTGTCGATGTATCCCTCATAACTGAAATTATTTCCCAGGTATTTATTAAGTAAATACTGCGATATTGTATTGGAATTATTGAAAGTACGTTGAGCGCTTGTCAGTATAATATTTATTTTTTGCGAGCATTGCATAAATATCATTTGCATTGTGTTGCATAGCATGGATTACGTATGACATCTACATAAGCATGGCATACTAATTATTATTTTATTAACAATGTATCCTTGAACCCTTATAATTGTAGAAAATGGCTGGTTTACCTCGTGAGGATGGATGGATTGATATGAATAATGTATTGGACGGTGAGGAAGTAGATAACTTTGGTGCTAGTGACGATGAGGAGCCTTTTGAGTTTTTAGATGATGGGATTCCAGTTACTGCAGTTGGTCAGATAGAGCCTGAATTGATACAAGGTAGTTATGTTCCAAGGGTTAATGTTGTGCCACAGACTGTTCCAGATTGTCAGCGACCTGTTGTTCGTTCTTCAACGCCTACTTGTGATGCCTATATTAGCAGTTTGCCTGGGATTGCATTTGCTAGGGGTGATGTTCCTGTTGATTCGAGTAGTGCTACTAGTGCTCGATCTATTCATGATGGCATATCTAAGGTTTATTGTCCAGGTCCTAGGTCTTATGATGATATTTTCTGGTTTCTTAAGAAGTTTGATAGGTCTTTGTTTGAAAGGTATTTGGTTGAGACCCGTGTGATTAGGAGGTTTGAGCAGAATGAGAAAAAGTGTGATAGGTTTGTTGGTAGTGTGAGGAGATCAGAGTTTGTTAGGGCAAGGGAAATGGATGAAGTTGTTAGATTAAGATCTATGGTGTTGAATTTGAGTGGGCAGGTTGAAAGGTTACGTAAAGAGCAAGAAAGGAATGCAAGGTTGAGTGCATGGGGTTTGCCGATGAGATCTTTTCCTAGTCGAGGTGTTGTGATTCGTGATGTGCTGAATCAGGTTGAAGCTTAAGTGTTGGTGAAGCCAAGTGAAGGAGGTAGTCGAAAGGGAAAGGAAAAAGTGGAGGAAGATTCTGAGGATGATGATAGCAGCAGTGATGACGAGCCGATGTACAAGAAGCTGCGAGGATTTGATGCTTAGTTCTTTTATGTTGTTTTATTAGCCTTTTTGTATTAGAACTTATGTAGACTCGTATTGTAGTTTATGATGAAACTTAATGACTTTAAGTTTGACGTGATGAAGGATTGTAGTGACATTACTTGTCACAATTTTGTGGAAAATTTTCCAACGCAACCCAAATTACCTTCATGACTTATGATTTGTCTTATTAGTTCTTTTGCGAATTGGTTAATGATTCATTGTGAATTGTGTTGTTGGTGCATGTAGTATCCATGTTACATCTTGATAGAGAAATCCTTCTTCTTATCTTGATATGAATACTTACTTGTTCTTTTTCTTTTATGGTTATACAGGAAGGAGTTGGGAGGCATTTTTCTAACTATACTAAATTGTTGTTTGGTTAGTTTTTTATAAACAGGCCGCCTAAATTGACGACTGCTACTGTTAATACCCTGATTGAGCAAGCTATTGCTAGAGCTTTGGAAGCTGAACGTGCTGCGAGGAACCAAGAGGATGAGAATAGGAATGATGCTGGTCAGGTTGGAGGGAATGCTGCAAATCAAGTTGGAGGTAATGCTGATTAACAAGCGGGAGGAAATGTTGCGGGACAAGTTGGAGGTAATGCTGATGAACAAGCAAGAGGAAATGCTGTGAGACAAGTTGGAGGTAATGCTGCTATTCAGCAGGTTCAGAAGGAATGTTCTTATGCTAGTTTCATGAAATGTGGACCTACCCAATTTCATGGTACTGGTGGTGCATTGGAATTAAGGAGGTGGATTGAGAAGATTGAAAGTACTTTTGAAATCAGTGGATGTTTAGAAGCTAGTAAGGTGAAATTTGCTGCAGCTACTTTTTAGGATGATGCATTGAGTTGGTGGAATAGTCAGGTAGCTACTGTGGGGTTGGTTGAAGCGAATGCTAGAACATGGACTGTCACCAAGGGATTGTTGACTACTAAGTTTTGTCCTGAGGAAGAGTTAGGTCAGTTGGAAGATGAATTGAGGCATTTGGTGCTGAGAAACAATGATATTGTAGCTTATACAAGGAGATTTTCTGATTTATGTTTGTTATGTCCTGATGCTTTTGCTGATGACCGTAAGAAGATGAAGCAGTATATTAGAGGTTTATCTTGTAATATCAAGGGAGAAACTACTTCGTCGAAACCCAAGTCATTTAATGAAGCTGTTCAAATGGCTCATGCTTTAATGGATGTAAAGCTGCAGGATCGAAAGGATAGTATTGCTGAGGGGAATAAGAGAAAGTGGGAAGCTGCACACTCAAGCCAAGGGCATAATCGTGGTGGTTATTGTAATAACAATAACCAAGGACCGAATAGGAATCAGCAGTATAATTTGAGAAGGAATGATGGTGTTCGTGCTGCCATAGGAAATCAAGGTAACAAGGTGAATCCAAAGTGTGGTCGGTGTAATCTGTATCATTTTGGAAATTGTCCACCTGCTTGCAACAAGTGTGGGAAGGCCAGAAATAAGATGGCAGATTGTAGAAACAAGGGTGTAGCCACTGGAGCCAATGCTGTTAAGGTAGTTAACTGTTCTGGATGTGGAGGCCGTGGACATAAGCAATGGAACTGTCCGAGGGTTGGCATACGACAGGGAGGCAATGTTGCTGATGTTGCTGCTGGGATTGCTGCTCCAGCCTATGTCGTGGGAGATACTGACAAACCTCAAGGGCTGAATGTGGTGACTGGTACGTTCTTACTTGATGCTTGTTATGCTAGTGTGTTATTTGATTCTGGATCCGATAGAAGTTTCGTAGATGTTAGATTTAGTCAGCTATTAGATAGAGAACCAGTGAGATTGACAACTAGTTATAAGGTGGAGTTAGCTAATGGTAAGGTTGTAAGCACTAGTTCTATACTGAAAGGTTGTTCCTTGAAGTTAGGTAATTATGTGTTTAGTATTGATTTGATGCCCATAGAATTAGGATCTTTTGACGTGATTATTGGAATGGACTGGTTAGTTGGTAATGATGCAGTAATTATTTTTGGAGAAAGATTAGTTCAGATACCGCTAAGGAATAGGGTATTGACTGTGAAAGGAGATGAATGTACTTCTCGTTTGAGAGTTGTTTCTTGTTTAAAGATGATGAGGTATATAGAAGCAGGTTGTGATGTGTTTCTTGCACAGATAAGTAATGATGGTGTGAATGAAAGGAAATTGGAGGATGTGCCTGTGATTAGAGAGTATCCTGATGTTTTCCCTGAAGATTTGCCAGGATTATCGCCGCATCGTGAAGTGGATTTTCGTATTGATTTAGTGCCGGGTGCTGTGCCTGTTGCTCGTGCACCGTATCGTTTAGCTCCATCTGATATGAAAGAATTATCTGATTAATTGAAGGAATTGATGGATAAGGGATTTATTAGACCGAGTTCGTCACCGCGGGGTGCGCCTGTTTTGTTTGTTAGGAAGAAAGATGGTTCTTTTAGAATGTGTATTGATTATAGAGAGCTTAACAAGTTGACTGTCAAGAATCGGTATCCACTGCCGAGGATTGATGATTTGTTTGATCAGTTGCAAGGGTCATGTGTATACTCGAAGATCGATTTGAGGTCTGGGTATCATCAACTGAGAGTTAGGGAAGAAGATATTCCTATAACAACTTTCCGTACTCGATATGGACATTTCGAATTTCAAGTGATGCCTTTTGGGTTAACAAATGCGCCTACTGTATTTATGGATTTGATGAATCGTGTATGTAAGCCGTATTTGGATGAGTTTGTTATCGTATTCATTGATGATATTCTCATTTACTCCAAGAGTGAAGAGGAACATGAGAAGCATTTGAGAACAATCTTGGAATTGTTGAAGAAGGAAAAGCTATATGTGAAATTCTCTAAGTGTGAATTTTGGTTGAAATCAGTGCACTTTCTGGGGCACGTGATTGATAGTGAAGGTGTTTGTGTGGATCCTGCTAAGATTGAGGCAATTAAGGATTGGTCAGTGCCGAAGACGCCGACAGAAGTTCGCTAATATCTTGGTTTGGCTGGGTATTATAGAAGGTTTATTGAGAAGTTTTCGTTAATTGCTAAGCCGTTGACTAAGCTTACAGAAAAGAATCGAGTGTTTGAATGGGGATTGGAAGAGGAATCTGCATTTAGTATGTTGCAGGATAAGTTGTGTTCTGCACCGATATTGTCTTTGCCAGAAGGATTTGAGGATTTCATAGTGTACTGTACGCGTCTCATAAAGGTTTGGAGCTGTATTGATGCAAAGGGAGAAAGTAATAGCATATGCGTCGAGACAATTGAGGAAGCATGAAGAGAATTACACTACACATGATTTAGAACTTGGGGCTGTGATTTTTGCTTTAAAGTTGTGGAGACACTACTTGTATGGAACCAAGTGTGTGGTTTTCACTGATCATAAGAGTTTGCAATATATTTTGGATCAGAAGTAATTGAATATGAGGCAAAGGAGATGGGTTGAGTTGCTGAGTGATTATGACTGCGAGATTCGTTACCATCCTGGTAAAGCGAATGTGGTAGCTGATACACTTAGTAGAAAGGAAAAAGATAAGTCTATAAGAGTTAGAGCTTTGGTAATGATGGAAAGTGTTGATTTGAAAGAAGCGATATTGAAAGCCCAAGCTAATGGTTTGAAGGAAGAGAATGTTGAGGCAGAAAATTTTGGTAGAATGTTGAAACCATTGTTTGAAGTAAGGTCAAATGGATTGAGGTATTTTGAGAATATGATTTGGTTACCATTGTGTCCATCTTAGAAAGGTTCTTTAGGAGTGCGAGATTTGGTGATGAATGAATCTCATAAGTCGAAGTATTCAATACATCCTGGATCGGACAAGATGTATCAAGATCTTAAGAAAGTTTATTGGTGGCCGAATATGAAGGCAGATATAGCACAGTATGTTAATAAGTGTTTAACTTGTGCGAAAGTGAAGGTTGAACATAAGAAACCGTCTGGATTATTAGTGCAACCTGAGATTACTGAGTGGAAATGGGAGAAGATTACAATGGATTTTGTGACAGGTTTGCCAAGGACTGCAAATGGTTGTGATATGATATGGGTGATTGTAGATAGATTGACTAAGTCTGCTCACTTTTTGCCAATAAAGAAGACGGATAGTATGGAAAGGTTAACAACAGTGTAGGTGAAGGAGATTGTTTGTCGACATGGTATGCCTTTGTCGATAATTTTTGATCGTGATAGTAGGTTTACTTTAGAATTTTGGAAGTCTTTGCAGAAAGCGATGGGAACGGAGTTATGTTTGAGTACAGCATATCATCCGGAAACTGATGGACAAAGTGAGAGAACGATTCAATCGTTAGAGGATATGCTTCGTGCAAACACTTATCCTTTTACCACTTATTTCCAATAATAACAAGACCAAAACGTGTGATTTATGTCGTAAAAGTCGGAATTATGCGTGGTTTGTGTTTTTATTGTGTTTTAGGACCAAAATATGAAAAAGGAAGAAAACACGGGTTTTCACGGGCTTTTATCGAAGAAAACGGGAAAAGACGAAGTCAAAAGATCAAGAGTGCAAAAAGAACGGAAGTCCAAAGTCTATTCTGAAGATTTATCGAAGAAAAAGTCTAAAGACGGAAGTTTAACGAAGTCGAAGAACTAAAGTCTAATAGAAGAAGAAAATTAAAAGACAAGTTCAAATCCCAAGACGACATCGAGAAAAGACAAAGAATTAAAGTCGAATCGAGAAGACGTGAAGGAAGCAAGAAAGAAGATGCAACACATGCACTCCTTCCACCTTCCCTATAAATACCCTCCTAATAGTCATTAGGAGGGTGTTAGATAGTTTTAGTTAATTTTCACTTTTTCATTTTTCTTTCTAGTTTTAGAGAGAGAAAGTCTTAAACTTTCTCTCACTAAATTTCATCTTTTCTCTTAATCTTTCAAGATTAAACATTTTGTATTGCTTATTTTGTTAATAAAGTTCTATTTTAAGCTTTTAATCCTTAATCTCATTCTACCTTTCTTTGATTTTAGATTGATTTTGGTGCGATTATCATATGATCCGTGTTGTTCTATATGATTTCGTGCTTAAAAAGTTAATCTTTTGATCATTACCTAAGTTTTCATTTGATTAAGCTTTAAGACTTGTGTGCTTAGTGGCTTATTTTTATGATTAGCTTATTTACTTTATAAAAAGTTTTCTTAAAAAGTTATTATTTTGTTGTTTGATTAAAAAGTTGCTTATTTTGAGGTTGGATAAGTTGTGATAAGTGCTTATTTGATCCGGTTTGTTTTTTATTCGTCCTAGCTTGAGGGTAAGCTTATCATTTTTAGCTTATTCCTTAGCTTTTTAACCGAATCCCACCATTCTCGGAAAGGGTACAAACCCCTTTCCGATTTGAACATTCCGAGCAGCCTTCCATACCACTCTTTCCGATTGATCAATCGGAAGAGGGTTTTGAGTTTTTCCGATAGCATCCACTATTATTCCGATTAGCACCCCCTTATTCAGATCGAGTGATCGGATTAGGGTTTTGAACATTCCAATCTGGGTCCTTTTGAATATTCCGATTGTACTTGTTTCAGTTATTCCGATTGGGACTTTTCCAAATATTCCGATTAGAGGTATTTGTTGTCATATTCCGATCCATCCTTTTTGCCATTGTTCCGATTTGGCAGTTTTTAGGCATTCCGATTGGCCCTCATTTTTGTGGATATTCCGACCGGACAAGGTGTCCACATTCCGATCATTAGATCGGAATTCATTCCGATCTGAGCCTTTTGGGGACACATTTCGATTAGAGTTTGTTTAGTGACTGTTTTTATAAACTTTCTAAGTGTTAGTTTTATTTAGTGTGCTAGTATTTTTCCATTATTGCCTCTAAGTTTTCACACATTTATTTTTACTCGTCATTTTAGTATTAATCTTTATTCTTCCATTTTACTCAACGACACTTTAATTACTAGCTTATAGTTTAAAATAGACAAACAAACCAAACCATTCTCTTGATTCACCAAAACACGATTGAGTCGCACTTAAGACCGGTTTTCAATTCGAAAAGATTCGGACGATAAGTTTTTATACGAGGTGTAAAAGCCAAGTATTAAAATGGCGCCGCTGCCGGCTCTTTTCGTTACGATTAAAGGTTTTTAGTGAGAGACGCATTGAATTTTGGGATCCGTTCTTTGAACATTATTTTCCTTGCTTTAAAAATTTTAAAAATCCATAAAAAATATAAAACTCTTCAAAAATACAAAAACATTAAAAAATCATAAAAAGCAATTCTTTTACAAAGGTTTTGCACCAAAAAGATTATATAGATATTCTCTTTGTGTATATTTTTCTTCTGCAGGTGTATGCGTACTAGATCTTCCAACTATTCTGAGCCCGAGACTCGTGAAGATCTAGATATGGCTGGTGTTAATAACAACAATAATAACCCATCTCTACCCAATTTGAATAACAACAACAATAACAACAACAATGTCCACCTACCTGATTTACGAACGATGGAGGAATTGTGTCAACCCACCATGAATGGACGCGGAGGCCCGATTGCGCCAATGCACGTCACGGCTCAGGAGTTTTCGTTGAAGCATCACATGATCCAGCAAGTGCAAACTAACCCATTTCATGGAATTCCGGATGATGATGCCAACAAACACCTCGACAAATTCATTACCATTACCCAAAGCATGAAGTGCTCCGGTGTTTCTATGGATGACCTTCGCCTTCAACTTTTTCCCCACTCGCTTTCTCACCATGCCGAAAAATGGTTTGACCGTCTTCCTAAGAATTCTATTCATACGTGAATGACATGACTCAACGCTTTTTATCGCGCTACTTCCCTCCATCCATGGTCACAAGCCTTCGTAACCAAATCAGTGGATTCATGCAAGAAAACGATGAATCGCTTTTTGATGATTGGGAACGATACAATGATTTGATCGACCGCTGTCCAAATCACAATATGCTCCCCGTCACTCTCATTGACACCTTCTACAATGGTCTCACTTTTCGTGATCGTGACACGATCAATGCCGCCGCCGGTGGTACCTTTATGAAAAGGAGACCGGAGGAGTGTCGAGAGTTGATTGAAAACATGACTACTCACCACAAGAATTGGGATTCATCCGCATCCTCAAGATCTAATCAGAGAGTCAATGTTTCTTCTACTACTTCCAATCCCGAGATATCTGAACTTACCCGACAAATCGCGAGTATGCACAAAGATTTTATGTCCATAGCCACAAACCACTTTCAACAAGCTAAAGCCGTTGCTATTTCTTGTGACACATGTGGTGGTCCTCATTCTTATAATGATTGTCCTTCTACCCAAAGTAATTTTTCTGAAAACGTTAACGCGGCTTACGGTACATATCCCACGAGAGGCTATCAAGCCCGTCCTCAAGGAGACCGTGGCTTGCTAAGTTATCGTTCGAACAACTATCTTGCTCCACCTGGTTTCCCTCCTCAGAACCAAAACCAACAACAAAGCTACAACCAAAACAACCAATCCCAACCTCGTGCAAACAATCAATATCAACCCCAACGAAACCCATACCCACCTCAAGGAAATTCTCAAGCCTACCAAGCTCCACCTCTAAATCAACCAATGGCAATGAGTCCAGACGTCGAGACGTTCATGAAGACTAATCAGGAGATGGTGACGAATCTTCAGAGTCAAGTCTGCAACTTGAAAGGCGAAATGGCGAAACAAGGGAACGATATTCGAGCCGAGCTAAGGAATGACATGGCAAAACACAGCAATGAAATTCATGCAAACATGAGAGATTCTTTCAATACTCAAGCGGTTCACCTTCGTGATATGATTGGTTCGCTCATCCAAGGTAATCAACCCTCTTCTTCGGGTACTCTTCCGAGTAATACCGTTGCGAATCCAAGAGGGGAGATGAAAGCAATCACCACTCGTAGTGGAAAAGGTTATATGGAACCCGAGCTTCCTACACCTCCACCCGTGATTGTGAACAAGGAAACAGAGCAAATTTCCTCACCTCCTCCACCTTCTATCCCCATTTCCCCACCACCCGTGGTTGTGAGTGATCCTATTCCCCTTAAGCCTTCTTCTTCATCCAATATACCTTATCCTTCAAGGTTGAGGAAAGAGAAGCAAAAGAGCAAGGATGATATTCAGGTTTCAAACTTTCTAAAAATGTTTAAACAATTGAATTTTAACATCTCCTTTGCCGAGGCTCTCGCTCACATGCCCAAATACCCTAAGATGTTTAAAGATCTTCTAAGTGATAAGGAAAAGCTTCTTGACATTGCTCAGACCCAACTTAATGAGAACTGCTCCGCAGTGCTCTTAAGGAAATTGCCCACCAAACTTGGTGATCCGGGTCGCTTCTTGATTCCTTGCAACTTCCCGGGAGTAGAGAATTGCATGGCCCTAGCCGATCTAGGTGCCAGTATAAAATTAATGCCTTTAAGTGTGTGGAAGCAATTATCTCTCCCCGAGCTAGTCCCCACCAAAATGACTTTGGAATTAGCCAACCGTACGGTTGCTTATCCAGTGGGGATAGCCGAAGATGTCTTTGTTGGTGTTGACAAATTCACCTTCCCGGCGGATTTTGTTGTCGTTGACTACGAGATGGATCCTCATGTTCCATTAATCGTTGGACGTCCATTCCTGAGGACCGGTCGCACTCTCATTGATGTAGCCGCAGGCGAAATAATCATGAGAGTTGGTGACGATAAAATTGTCTTCAACATGGGTAAGATTTCTAAGCAACCTTATTCATATGAGAGTGTTAATGCTATTGATGTTCTCGATGAGGCTTGTGAAGAACATTTTCATGATGCTTGCAAAAGTACTCTTTCTTCTCTACCCAATGTTGAGATCGTTGCCTCAATTGCTCCGGCATTGACTCCTTTTGGAGAAAGTGACTTGGATGATTTCGAAGCTAGCTTGGGTCCTCTTGATATTAAGTATGATAATTTGTCCACCAATTGGGATGAAGACATTCGTACTATTGAGAGACTTCTCAATGAGGACCCGTTTTCTCCTCCTTCTCCTAAAGAGGTGACTAATGATGATCCATCGTTAGTTTCACCATCTATTGAGGATCCTCCTACTCTCGAGCTTAAGGACCTACCTCCTCATCTTGAGTACGTTTTCCTGGAAGACAACGAGAAGTTACCGGTCATCATCGCAAAGGATCTGAAAGAAGACGAAAAAGCCCGACTTGTCGCCGTGTTGAAGAAGCATAAAAGAGCTATCGCTTGGAAAATCTCCGACATCCGTGGAATTGATCCTCACTTTTGCACACATAAAATTCTCATGGAGGACGACTTTAAGCCCACAATTCAAAGTCAACGAAGGGTGAATCCTAAAATCCATGAAGTCATCAAAAAAGAGGTTATCAAACTTCTTGATGCGGGTATGATTTACCCTATTTCGGATTCACCATGGGTTAGTCCAGTCCATTGTGTGCCTAAGAAAGGCGAAATCACCGTTGTGCCAAATCAAAACAACGAGTTGATTCCTACCCGTCTCGTTACTGGGTGGAGAGTTTGTATAGACTATCGCAAACTCAATGATGCCACGAGAAAGGATCATTTCCCTCTACCTTTTATGGACAAAATGCTTGAACGTTTAACGGGTAATGAATATTACTGCTTTCTTGATGGTTTCTCGGGTTATTTCCAAATACCCATCGATCCCCAAGATCAAGAGAAGACAACATTCACTTGTCCCTATGGCACATTTGCTTACAAAAGGATGCCTTTTGGCTTATGTAATGCCCCCGGGACTTTCCAAAGGTGCATGTTGGCTATCTTCCATGACATGGTTGAGCAAACCATGGAAGTCTTCATGGATGATTTCTCGGTCTTCGGGGATTCCTTCTCTTCTTGCCTTGCCAATTTGGAGCGTATGCTTAAGCGGTGCGAAGACACTCGCCTTGTTCTGAATTGGGAAAAATGCCATTTTATGGTAAAAGAAGGCATTGTGCTAGGACAGAAAATCTCTAAAGCCGATCTTGAATTCGACCGTGCTAAAGTAGATGTCATAGCCAAATTACATCCACCTTCAACCGTGAAGGGTGTGAGAAGTTTTCTGGGTCATGCGGGCTTCTATCGTCGATTCATTCAGGATTTCTCTAAAATCGCTCGCCCGATGACCCACCTCTTGGAAAAAGATACTCCTTTTATCTTTTCTAAAGAGTGTCTCGAATCCTTCAATCTTCTTAAGGATAAGCTCACTAAGGCACCGGTCTTGGTTACCCCTAATTGGGAGCTGCCTTTTGAATTGATGTGTGATGCTAGCGACTTTGCTATTGGTGCGGTTTTGGGCCAACGAGTGAATAAACACTTCCAACCAATCCACTATGCTAGCAAAACAACGATGGGGGCCCAATTGCATATATACGACAACCGAAAAAGAGCTTTTAGCTGTTGTCTATGCTTTTGAGAAATTTCGCCCCTATCTTGTTTTATCCCCCACCATCGTATACACGGACC
This sequence comes from Glebionis coronaria, assembly GCA_025667525.1. Taxonomy (NCBI): domain Eukaryota; kingdom Viridiplantae; phylum Streptophyta; class Magnoliopsida; order Asterales; family Asteraceae; genus Glebionis; species Glebionis coronaria. The sequence goes on along the minus strand of JANFOE010002077.1, from coordinate 68,354 downwards.
ATTCCGCGTTGAAGTACTTGATGACTAAGCATGATTCTAAGCCAAGACTTCTTCGCTGGGTTTTACTCCTTCAAGAATTCAACATTGAAATTCGCGACAAGAAGGGAGCCGAAAACCTGGCCGCGGATCATCTGAGCAGACTTGAGGATCCATATCAAGGGGATCATCCGAACAAAGAGATCAATGACTCTTTCCCCCTTGAGACCTTAATGTCTATAAATCTCAATCTTGATGACACCCCGTGGTTTGCGGACATTGCAAACTACTTAGCGGGTGGTATTCTCATCAAAGGGTTAACATCCCAACAAAAGAAAAAGTTCTTGAACGATGTTAAGACTTACTTTTGGGATGACCCTTTTCTATTCAAACAATGTGCTGATCTGATCATTCGTCGATGTGTTGACGGACCGACAGCTTTTGACATTCTCCAAGCTTGCCACAAAGGACCCACCGGTGGTCACTTTGGTCCCAACTACACCGCTAAAAAAGTGTTTGATTCTGGATTCTATTGGCCCACCATTTATCGTGACGCTCACGAAATGGTTAAGCATTATGATGCTTGCCAACGTCAAGGCAAGATCACACATAAGGATGAGATGCCTCAAAATTTCATACAGGAATGTGAAATCTTTGATGTATGGGGCATCGACTTTATGCGGCCATTTCCATCCTCCAAAGGGAACAAGTACATCCTCGTCGCCGTCGACTACGTTTCTAAATGGGTTGAAGCCAAGGCTCTCCCTACGAATGATGCGAGGGTGGTTGTGAACTTTTTGAAGCAGCTTTTCGCTCGATTTGGCGTTCCTAGTGCTATTATCAGTGACCGCGGGACTCATTTTTGCAACGATCAATTTGCAAGAGTCATGGCTAAGTATGGTGTTAATCATCGTCTTTCCACCGCCTATCATCCCCAAACCAATGGGCAAGTCTAGATTTCCAACCGTGGATTGAAGCGAATTTTGGAGCGTACTGTGGGAGAGCATCGCGCCGCATGGGCCGATAAGTTAGATGATGCTCTGTGGGCTTTCCGTACTGCTTATAAGACCCCGATCGGTTGTACACCTTATCGTCTTGTGTACGGAAAAGCATGCCACCTTCCCATCGAGCTGGAACATAAGGCGCACTGGGCCTTGAAGTGGGCTAACTTCGACATCAACAAAGCTGGTGATCATCGCAAGATTCAACTCAACGAGCTAAATGAACTGAGGAATGAAGCTTATGAGAACTCACTGATCTACAAGGAGAAGACCAAGATCATTCATGACGCAAAAATCAAGAACCGAGAGTTCCACGTTGGTGATCAAGTCTTACTCTTTAACTCTCGGTTGAAGATCTTCTCTGGCAAGTTGAAGAGCCGTTGGTCTGGTCCATTCACCGTCGCCAAAGTCTTTCCATATGGGACCATTGAGCTTTCTCAGCCAAATGGGCCCAATTTCAAGGTGAATGGCCAGCGTCTGAAGCTGTACTTTGGTGAGGACATCTCTCATGAGATGATTCCATCCCTCACCACGTTCCCCATGAACTAAATTGGGTCGAGTCAGGCTCGTGACTCGGTGAACAAAAACAAGCGCTTCTCGGGAGGCAACCCGTGATCTATCCTTTACTGCTTTCATAATAAGAGTAGGGGGAGCCCCGTATGTGTTTGTTGTCTTGTTTCTTGTGTTGTGCAGGGATTAAAGCTTCAAAGATCCACCTTGATGACTTTTGACGAACCGTGATACCGTGTTCCCATCTTCCCGGTTCTATCCTACACTCTTGTGATTCAATATTTCATATTTTATATGTTCACATTGAATTCACTTTAGTTGTCCTTTCCTTAGCAAGATTTAAACAAAGTGCACAATGTCCTAAGTGTAGGGGAGTTTACTCCCACATGCTTAAACATTGAGGACAATGTTTATCTCAAGTGTAGGGGGGACTTCTATCGAAGTAAGTGGTCTTTTCCATGAATTTGCCCTCTTTGTAACCGGAAAATTTGATTTTTCGACATTTTTCAAAATTTTTAATCTATTTTGGCCTAGTTGTATAGTTATATTTTCCTTTATTATGTTTATTTTCTTCCCTTGCTAGAATAGATTTTCAATAAAGTGGTTTTAGATTTTTCTTAGTCGTGAACATTTTGACTCAACCCGAGTTTACTCACCTAAGTTTACTCTAGCTAGTATCCTTAACGTGTTTAAGTCAAGTTTTGCTAGGCTTTTATATAGGGAGCTATAAAACGCGAAAGTCTTAACTCTCACGGGTTAAGAACAAAAACTTTTCGCAAGTTCCTATAATTGATCCTAGAGAGTCGTTTATTAAGGGAACTTTAAAATGCAATTTCTAAACTCGACAAAGTCTAAGAATTTGCAAGATCCTATAAGCGACTCGAAAACCCAAAACTTTGATTTAATAGGCTAAGCATCCACGAGTCTCATTCCTTGAGATTTTAAAATGTGGAGAACGAGAGATGATAGAGTCAATTATAAGTTCGGTATTCTTTCGTGAATTTATGTGAGTTAATTATAAGCCTATTCTCCCTTCGCTTGTTAATAAATTTATCTGCAATAAATAAGGTTGTACGATTTAAAAGGTTACTTAGCTTCTAGCCCCAGATCGTTTAAAAGTTGCTCGGTACGGATTAGAGTTCATAGCCAAGGCATAACTTATTGAAGCGGGATGCGAAGATTGGCGAGTCCGAAAAGGCCCTAACAAGGCATGAGGGCTACATTTTGTTGCTAAAGATCCAAAAGTGATGTGAAGAATCATTTATCGAAAATCAATATGAAGGATCGAGACACACGACGAAATCAAGAACTCCCCAAAAGTCATGGAGAAGTCTATCTGAAAAGACCCTAACAAGGTATGAGGATAAATAGATCCAAGTCCTAAAAGGAGGCGGATCGTTGTATATCGAAGTCCAAAATAAAGATTGGAGAGAAATGAAGAAGTCGTGGTCCAAATATGAAGAATCTCTCAAAACTCCAAGTGAAGAAATTCCTATTATGAAGAGAAGGCCATTATTTCATGAACGTCTCTCAAGATTCGAAGTATGAAGTCGCTGCCAAATATCGGTCCGAGAAAGGTCTCAAATTGTGAAGCGAGTTATGCCAAGATATGAACTTTATGAGGTCCCGAGAAGCAGTTTTAAAAGATTTGGTCCTTTAGCTAACTATTGATTAAATCGTTCACCTTATTTTCAGACTAAATAACTATCGAAATAAGTCAAGCAATGCATCCTCGTGATCATTCAAGACAAAAATAAAATATAAGAGATACACCTAGGAATAAGGGAGTCTAAGTGAGTAATTGGCCCACATGAGTTCATGATAGTTTGCTAACTTATAATAACAATGATCTCGTTTTTAAGCTTGGTATAGGGAACGTGAAACTTGAGGATGATAAACGCTCATGGCTGCCAAAACCCAATGTAAGTTTTTTAATTTCTTTACTTGTTTCTATCTTTTTATGTTTAGTATTTAATAAAGGCCAAGGTGGGTTATTTATGATGGAAAATGTAAACCGTGCTTTTAAATTAATGCATTGCATGAGGGCATTACAATGGTCAAGTGTAGGGGATTTAATAAGTGTGAAAACACTTATCCTTTTACCACTTATTTCCAATAATAACAAGACCAAAACGTGTGATTTATGTCGTAAAAGTCGGAATTATGCGTGGTTTGTGTTTTTATTGTGTTTTAGGACCAAAATATGAAAAAGGAAGAAAACACGGGTTTTCACGGGCTTTTATCGAAGAAAACGGGAAAAGACGAAGTCAAAAGATCAAGAGTGCAAAAAGAACGGAAGTCCAAAGCCTATTCTGAAGATTTATCGAAGAAAAAGTCTAAAGACGGAAGTTTAACGAAGTCGAAGAACTTAAGTCTAATAGAAGAAGAAAATTAAAAGACAAGTTCAAATCCCGAGACGACATCGAGAAAAGACAAAGAATTAAAGTCGAATCGAGAAGACGTGAAGGAAGCAAGAAAGAAGATGCAACACATGCACTCCTTCCACCTTCCCTATAAATACCCTCCTAATAGTCATTAGGAGGGTGTTAGATAGTTTTAGTTAATTTTCACTTTTGATTTTTCTTTCTAGTTTTAGAGAGAGAAAGTCTTAAACTTTCTCTCACTAAATTTCATCTTTTCTCTTAATCTTTCAAGATTAAACATTTTGTAATGCATATTTTGTTAATCAAGTTCTATTTTAAGCTTTTAATCCTTAATCTCATTCTACCTTTCTTTGATTTTAGATTGATTTTGGTGCGATTATCATATGATCCGTGTTGTTCTATATGATTTCGTGCTTAAAAAGTTAATCTTTTGATCATTACCTAAGTTTTCATTTGATTAAGCTTTAAGACTTGTGTGCTTAGTGGCTTATTTTTATGATTAGCTTATTTACTTTATAAAAAGTTTTCTTAAAAAGTTTTTATTTTGTTGTTTGATTAAAAAGTTGCTTATTTTGAGGTTGGATAAGTTGTGATAAGTGCTTATTTGATCCGGTTTGTTTTTTATTCGTCCTAGTTTGAGGGTAAGCTTATCATTTTTAGCTTATTCCTTAGCTTTTTAACCGAATCCCACCATTCTCGGAAAGGGTACAAACCCCTTTCCGATTTGAACATTCCGAGCAGCCTTCCATACCACTCTTTCCGATTGATCAATCGGAAGAGGGTTTTGAGTTTTTCCGATAGCATCCACTATTATTCCGATTAGCACCCCCTTATTCAGATCGAGTGATCGGATTAGGGTTTTGAACATTCCAATCTGGGTCCTTTTGAATATTCCGATTGTACTTGTTTCAGTTATTCCGATTGGGACTTTTCCAAATATTCCGATTAGAGGTATTTGTTGTCATATTCCGATCCATCCTTTTTGCCATTGTTCCGATTTGGCAGTTTTTAGGCATTCCGATTGGCCCTCATTTTTCTGGATATTCCGACCGGACAAGGTGTCCACATTCCGATCATTAGATCGGAATTCATTCCGATCTGAGCCTTTTGGGGACACATTCCGATTAGAGTTTGTTTAGTGATTGTTTTTATAAACTTTCTAAGTGTTAGTTTTATTTAGTGTGCTAGTATTTTTCCATTATTGCCTCTAAGTTTTCACGCATTTATTTTTACTCGTCATTTTAGTATTAATCTTTATTCTTCCATTTTACTCAACGACACTTTAATTACTAGCTTATAGTTTAAAATAGAGAAACAAACCAAACCATTCTCTTGATTCACCAAAAGACGATTGAGTCGCACTTAAGACCGGTTTTCAATTCGAAAAGATTCGGACGATAAGTTTTTATACGAGGTGTAAAAGCCAAGTATTAAGGATATGCTTCGTGCATGTGTGATTGACTTTGGAAATGGTTGGGATAAGAATTTGCCATTGGTTGAATTTTCGTACAATAATAGTTATCATTCTAGTATTAAAGCCGCTCAATTTGAAGCTTTGTATGGACATAAGTGTAGATCTCCAATGTGTTGGAGTGAGGTAGGAGAAAGTCAATTGACTGGGCCTGAAATGATATTTGAGACGACTGAAAAGATTGTGCAAATTAAGAAGCGTTTGTTATCTGCCAGAAGTAGACAAAAGAGTTATGCTGATAACCGAAGGAAACCATTGGAGTTTGAAGTAGGAGACATGGTTATGCTAAAGGTATCTCCATGGAAAGGAGTAATTCGTTTTGGAAAGAGAGGAAAGTTGAGCCCGAGATTTATTGGACCATTTAAGATTATCCAAAGGATTGGATTGGTGTCTTATAAGTTAGAGTTGCCTGATGAGCTTAAGGCTATTCATAATACTTTTCATGTGTCTAATCTAAAGAAGTGTTTAGCTGAAAGGGATGTGGTGATTCCATTGGAGGAAATTCAACTTGATGATAAGTTGCATTTTATAGAGGAACCTGTAGAGATAATGGATAGGGAAGTTAAGAAGTTGAAGCATAGTAGGATTCCGATTGTGAAAGTGAGATGGAACTCTAGACGTGGGCCAGAGTTTACGTAGGAACGTGAGGATTTCTTTAAGGACAAGTATCCTCATTTGTTTAGGAAGGATTAAGCTCCGCGGACGTCGCTTCTTTTAAGAAGGGGGGGATGTGACAACCCAAAACCGAGGTCATTGCTTAATCTTATTTTACGATTATTTTTGAAATTTTTGGATGAGTTTGAATGATATTTATTTTTGGAGGTTTAAGTTTAAACTGATGTTGGAAGGTTTATATTTTAATTTTAATAAGTATAAGGAGTATTAGCAAGCGTGATGTCGATGGATACCAAATATTTTACGTTTTATTGTCGGTTGTTCGATTTTTGTCATTTTTGATGTTTTATTTTAAATGACGGGTTAGGTCGAGTCAGGAGTCGATATTATTATATTTGAGGTACGTTTTAAATTTTTAAAAGTATCTTTATGAAACCCGATCCCCGTAAATATTTTCAAAATTGGCTAATAGTTATTTCCCGCTTTTTAGCTAACTATTTTCATTTTGAGCCACAACTATTGTAAAATTACAACAATGATCCCTCATGCACTATATATAAAGCTTAAACAAACACACACACACACAAATTCCACTAAAAAAATTTCTTCATCTCTTCTTTCTCTCTCTCATTTGCCGAAACATCCACCACCACCCCAAAACCATTCAATTTTCAATTTTAACTTGATTTTCTTGATGATTTGAGCAAAACAAAAGCAAGAAACACTCTTATAATTGATCAAGGATCATTTTGGTATAAGAAAATCTTACATGCAAGGCATTTTTATTTTTTGATGTTGGTAGGTAGAAGCCATGATCATGCATGGTGTTCTTGCCATGATCAATGGTGATTGTTGCAAGAATTTTGTTAAAAACTTCATTTTGATTCAAAGGTTTTGATTTTGATAATGGTTTGGATGTTATGGTTCATATATGTTGATGTTATGGTATAGGAATGAACATTTCTATGGTTGGTTTTGATCAAAAAGGTGATTTTATACAAGTTTTTAATGGTCATTTTATAACAGTAAGTAAACAGTAAAATCCGAATTTTTATGTTTTGAAAATGGCTTGACTTATAGCCTAGGGTTGTAGATAATTTTATTAGCTTCTATTTGATATAAGGTAGATCTTCTAGCTGCAAACGAGCGCGAAGTTATGATGTTTTGATTGATCGTGTACCGGGAGACGAGTATCGGCACTACATATAGTTGTTGTCGATATTTGGATCGAATCTCGGGGACTCTAAATTGAAGTTTTGAAATGTGTAACCTAATGATAATGAGGTTTTTACCTTAGAGGTTGAGTTTACTTTAAAACCCGAGTGTCGGTTTTGTAAACGGAGTCGTTTAAATAAGTTAAAACGGTTGTATGAAAATTAACGTAAATCTGTCCGGATTTTGTAGTTTGAAAATGAATCGGGTAAAGTACTTTAAATGTAATTTCATTTGATAAACTTGTAGGAGGACTTTCTATATGTAGTAAGTTAGTTTAACGAGTCGCTTCATAAACAGTTGATAAGTTTAAAAGGGGTAAATAAGCTAGTACATGTAGTATGTACCGGTGGACTTTGTTAAAAGTGTAAAATGGTAAAGTAAATGTGTAGTAAAGTATAATGAGGTTGTTTATATCGTTTTCTCTCGAGTTTATCGTGACTTTATGAGTTTGAGTTTGAGGTTGTTATATATGATTTATTTCTCGAGTCATTATTAATGAACGCGCCTTATTTGATAGGTAGCGGTTCTCGTGTTTGAAAGGCATCCATTATCATCGACGATCATCTCGCTAGATCTCTTATACTAAGGTGATTCTGTAGCCTCGCTTTTTATGCTAGATACTAAATGTTTTATACCCGCGAGGGGGATACATGCTATTTAAAAATAAATGAACACAAGTCATGAGTAATTGTTGGACCCGAATGTTACCTAAGTTGATTACATTGTATTGAGTACCTTGTTGCTAAAGACCCTAAATTCATGAGCCGTTAACTATCTTCTGACTTGATGTTGTGAGTCAGGAATAGCCGCTTATTCTAATGATAGTACTATTGGTTTGACCACCCTATCTGAGACCAGGGCATTATGTGAAGTAACCCGCTGGGAAGTATAATTTTACGAGAATAAGAATGTGGTATTCTAGCAACTGATGCCCTAGAGGGGCAATGGTTTTATTCTAGTCATGCCAGCATTTGGCGTGGGTGACTATTTGGTTAAGGGGTCGGTGTCATGAGCTTAAATACAATGTTTATTATTATTGCCTTGAATATAGATTGTGTGTACGACAATTCTATAAATGATTATGATTGATTCTCTTCTTGTGTTCAAATGTGATTTGATAAACCTATAGACTCGCTCAACATTATTTTTGACTCATTTTAGCATGTATTTCAGGTAATAGGAAGTGATGGAGCATGGAGCTTTGCTGTGGAGGTTGTGGCTTGGTGTTTGGAAGAATGTTGGTCTAAAAACCAATTCTATCCTTTACTATTGAACAATTTACTTTATGTTGATGTACTGTACTAAACCTGTTGGTTGTTGGTCAAGATCCATGGGGACTAAACGCTTTACTCTAGTGTCGTTTTAGTACAATTATGGGATGAAATTTATGTTTTAGACCTTTTATAAAAATCTTGTTTATATTTATGTGTAAACGTCTCACTTTTGAGTCGTTCAATATACCTTGTGTGATGATGCTTGTGTCTAGCACCCAATTGTGTATTTCCGCTGCGCAATGTAAATTGGGGGTGTTAGAGATATGTTGAAGACGTAACGAGAAAACAACATTCTAAACCTTTAATAAGTTGAACTACGCTACCTATAATCTCAACATAAAAACATTAATGCTGACAAAACGTTTGACTCTCTCTCGGCGGTGACACCATAGGCTTGGCTTTACTATCAGGTAACCACATGTTTGAGTGTTTTGGAAATATTGGTAATTTCATAATTTAGGTGGTGTTCGTTTCAGCTTATATGGTTGGCTTATGGCTTAGTTGGTTTTGGGCCTATGTTTCTTAAGCTTATTTTTTTTGCTTATATTGAAACTTTTTTGGTGCTAAACTAAATGTGCCAGAATTCATAAAGATGTCTTTATTTGTCTTCACCATAAACCAAGTGATACGTAGCCCGTACTTACAGTATTCCCAACTACTAATTAAACACCTATAAGGCAAATTACAAGTCCATTTGTGGACTAAAGACTACTTGATTTTGCACTTAAGTTTTCAATTTCAGTTGTTGATTGTCCTCATGCGGTTGGTCTAGCCACCCCAACCGTTGTCAGAATACAGCTACAAATTTATTATTAATTAGAGAAAGGGAATAAACACATAATGAAACATAAACTCAAGATAATCTAACATGATTGTATTTTACAGGTGGTGGGTTTGGTGTGGAGAGACGTACACAACAAAAAGGAGGTATATTAGAATATCATTTATTGTAGTTTAACTTGTGTCGATGAGAGTATTCGCTAACTGCTGCAACAGGGTTATGGGTCAAGGCGTCAAACTACTGCAACAGTCTAGCTTTACAGGGTGTTTGGGTATGGCTGATGCAACAGTTAATGGGAGTAGATGTTTAGGTCAACCTACTCCTGCAACAAAGTTTAAGGGGAGTTCGGGTTATAGGTCAAGCTGGAGCAAAATATTGCATGAACCTGTAAAAGTAATTTTTTTTCTATTCACATCGTTTTGGTCCTGAACCCAAGTGCTTTTCAAAAGAAGTCGTTGGTTCTTGAAGGACTAAATTAATTGTATCTATGATATGTTCAGCTTGAAGGTGTTGTTTAAAACATTTTCATTTTGATAGTTTTTGAAGGTGTTGTTAAAATCTTAATTCGTATTAGAAGAAGATGTCATACGCGTTGTATAGTATTCGATACAGTTTTTGCATGTTGCTTTCTGAGCTGGGAGTAAGGAAGATCTACCCGGTCCGTGTTGTCAACCACAAATATGAGACCGCTAATGGTTTTAAAGGTATTATTATTTCAATTTTACTTTGGGCTTCGCTTATGTGAAAAGAACACATGCGTGTATATGGAAGCACTTTTTGCAATATGACGTAGTTGATGCATCTTGTGTATATGAGAAAGGATGCCAAAAACAGTGAGACAGAAAATAAAGTCATGTCATGATCAGGTGATGAGTGTGTCTTTGCATGGACCAATCAATGGTATATCACTTGATCCTACTACAGCCATCCACACTTATACCATCGTATGGAATTAGCAAAGAATAACATACAATAAAGGTGCTCAACAGCCATGAAGCGTAAATTTAATAGTTTAATATGTAATCCCAAACACCCCTACAAGTCATGGCAGCAATAAAGAATGTAACAGCTTTCTATACTGTTTCAAAGCAGACCAAAATGTTTATGATGATAAATCAAAACCAGGTGGCACATGGCTTCCCCGTTCTGTTTTGAACATTGATGAGTGTTGTTTATTCTCAAAGAATGAACCAGAAAAAGATATGAAAAAGGTAAAATAGTATGGAGGGATGAAAGATCTGATGCTTCTGAAGTGAAAAAGATGACATGTACTTAGTTAATAGTTCTTTTTATGAATCATGAATTTTCATGTTTGCAGTGTTTAAACTTATTTCTTAATATACAGGTTGGTCTCAAATGCGTTAAAGGTATTGTATTCAAGGGAAGATCCGATTACAATTGATATGCAAATGGCAGACACTGAATGTTGTTTCTAAATTTTTATACTTTGATAGCTAGAGTTGTGACACAATTAAAAGGTGCTGAGGCAGTTCGACATTAACATGTCATACGGGCAGTGTGTTAGGATGCAAAGAACGGATCGTCAGAACAGGGCTTCATCCTTTGGGTCAAACCCTCCAGAGAAGATCTACTGTCATTTGACATCTGTCATAAATGAGGTTTATGCAAATTTACCTTGTGGGATGGTCGCGTTTGAACTGTGTATAACAAGGATTAGTATGCGTGTGTAGTCTTTGTTGTTAGAAATAAGTTATGTCTTTGTTTTTTCCATGTACAGCCTCTAGCTGACTTGGGTTAATGTTTATTATTATGCTAATTGCTAAGTATTAATATATGATTTTGAACTTGGTTAAATTTTGTTTGAACGGCAATTTGGGTGTAGTGGGTATCTTGCGTGCCATTGAGGCACCAAGTCTCTCGACCCGGGTTCGAATCATCTCACAAAGAGAATATCAACCCCCATGCTAGCCATCCAGTTTCCCATTAAGGTGCTTCAAGGCATTGCGATGGGATTCGAACCTTGTTGCCAATTTTGGGAAAATCCCCCACATGTGGAATGACAGAAGTTGAACCCCTGAGCTCCTACACATGGAGACTATAACCAAATGCATCCATCCAACTGAGCGGGATTTCATTTGCTTTTGAACTTGGTTTAATGCAATCAGCTTTTCGATTTATACTATATTGTATTTGTTTACTTATTTAACTACGCTAAGTGATAACTGATAAGGTTCTGCAAATGCATGACGATCTCACAACATAAATTGCATAACTCTTTGTTTATATTTGAATACGGTTGTTCATATATAAATGACCAATTCTTTTATCAGTCAAAGATCCTTCTAAAGTTTGTTGATAAAAATAGGCATATTCTAAACTTAATTTAACACTTGGTTTCCACAGTGTGCATGAATCTCATAATTTTATACATAAATCTTAATTTTGTAGAGAGCCTTGCACCTATTTTAGATCTTTAAATCGCCCATATTGAGCTAGAACATGTACGAGATTATCAAACATGAAATCCAGAGTACCAAGTTGTACTAACATATTATCAGACAAAGGTTAGATATTAAGTGTATAACTGAGGTATATCACGAGTGATGTTGCTTATTGTGATTATATGGATTCATATAGTCATTTGCACCCATTTAGATTATAAAGAAGTTTTTTGTAGGCTTTAAGTGTATGATATTCGCTTTAGTTTGTTGCTACAATATCTCATGTAAGAAATTCACATATATTGTTTTTGAAACTCATAACATGTTGTTTGAAAATTCTTTTAGCAGTTGAGTAAAATTTATTAGGATAAATGCTTTGTCCTCTTTTTTAAATGGAAGAGTGTGGGTGAAAAGGCTTAAGCTATACCAACTACCAACCACCTCCAATTAGTCTTAAGAGTACTGTGATAATTAGAGAACCAGTTTTTTAATTATACGAGGTATTTAGGCTTGTGCGTTGTACACGGGCTGGGTGTAATTATTGTAGACGGACTACTATGGTGTGTTGTGGTTCGTCGTTATGTTTTTTTCATGTGTTAAAAAGTTGATTAGAACATGAACGAGTTTTCGATTTAACGTAATTTTGTTTCCATATATGCGTGTAAAAAAGCTTCAAAAATAAGCCTTGACTTTATGTAGCATAAGGGTTGTGCATGTGTTTTTTTATATTTTCATGTCACTATACGTATTTCAACATGAAAAAAATGTTTTATTATTCTTCTTATTTTGCATGCTAAAATGTTTAATGTAAGCTTTAAAGTGTCGGATACTTTCCAAATTATGGTGGGTATTTTGCTTCCCCATTACATGATGGATGGAAGAGGGTTGTGACGTTTTCTTTAATGGAAATTAAACATTTTAAACGCTTTTTGGCTCATCAAGTAAGAGTAAAGATTTAATATTAGACTAAAAAGTATCATCCATTTATGCTTCACTTCAATTTTGTTTCCTCTCACTTCCTCATTGTACCTCACTCACAATTCAACTATTTTGGTCGTCATATTTCACTTTTGATTAAATATCCCCCCACTCGAATTCTAATTACACAGTTCATATCACATTTAAGTTTAAACATAATTATGCTTAGACCATGAAAGTAAATAATTATATACATATACTTGAGGGTTCAGATGTTTTTAAGAAGGATGTAAGCTTAAGGTTGTTTGTTATTAATTCATATTGTCAAGGTGTAAAGAATTATGTTATAATCTTAACTTTGCACATTCAAGTAAAAGTAAAGCTTAAGTTGTTTGTGATTAATGGATAGTATCATATTTATAGGCGTAAAGAATTGTGTAACAATGTTAACTTTGCACCTTTTAACTTATTATAAAAATAAGAATTTTCTAATATGTGCCACCATAACATATGTTTATATGTATTTATTAAACATGATAGTAACAAAAATAGGGTAACGGATGACACATGACGCACTCTGAACCAGATTGCCTTTGTTGCCCAAACAATTTAGACCCTTATAAGAGTAACAATGTTTTTTGACCCATCTTAGGATTTTGATTTGGGCAATAGACCCTTTTGGGAATTTTTCTTAAAAGAGATTCAAAAAACATTATGCTTAAAACAATATGAAAAAACAAAATATATTAACAACAATATTTAGCTAAATAAAAGGCTGACCGCTGAAACCCGTAAATATATCTATCATATGGATTTTGTTTTAAATACTAATGAATTTTATAGAAAAGTAATTATACACAATATAAAAATACAAGGTGTCATATTGAAACCTTGGTGCTTGGGTTAAAAAAGAAGTAGTTGGGTTATTAAAGAGTCATTGGTAAGACTTTAGGTACTACATGCCTGTATTTTGTGTGTAAGATATAAGATTTCGCCATTAAATAAATATAACTAATATGTTTTCAAAAAGGGATGACTGCAGGTCATACTCATTCATGCAGCGTTTACAATACAAGAACCATATGTGAATATTTTGATAATCCTACCAATAAGGAAACACTGTCATGGAACTATTATCAGAAAAATGGGATCAGGAAGACAGTCAATCAAGAAGATAAATCATAAATTGAAAATTTAATCTAAGGAGTGGCAGCAAGCAGCCTGAGGTGCATTGCATTTGCTCATAAAAAGATTCCAGAGAATGGTACCAACTACAAAACATTGAAGGAAGAAGGATTGACATTGCTAGGCATTGTTGGATCAGGGACCCATGTAGACAGGGGGCAAAGAAAAATCAGATCCTGGACTTTATTGTTCATTTCACCACTTAAAATGGCTGCCAACCGCTGTAGCATATGCCAAAGCTTTGTCGAGGTTGATGCTCTCGCACAAATCTTTCCCATTGAAGAAACCCTGCAACAATTATTGAACTTTGGAATTCGCGTTGATCCACAAACAAGAAACACACCATGAACATTGCTATTATCCATCTTTGCATCTCTCAAACACTTCTCAGCCGACTCCATACACTTCCTAAACAAATCCATGTTCAAATCCACAAACTTTGGATGAGTAACTGTCAAGTAAAAATCAATTCCTTCGTACAAAGAATAATTTAAATTCTTGTATGAGCAGTTGAAGAAAGAGTCATCTTTACTATTTCACAAGCGGTTCTCCAATTTCTTTGGCCATCAATCTCTTGTTAAGCTTTTGTTAAAAAATCTCCTGTTTAGTCACAAGCTAATGTATAAAAAATAGTTACAGAGAGTATTATAATAGGTTAAATCTTTACCTCAAGTCTCAACATTGAGCACAACTCATTTATAATCCTAATAATAAAATTAACCTGGACAAATTGCATGATTTAAAGTGGTCATGAATAGACAACTTATGCAATATAAGCATTTAACGCAGAAAAAAATATACAAACTGATATTTGTACAATCAAAGATTCACATGGGATAAAACGTAACCGTTGGGTGGGACAAGGCCTAAAAATATCAAAAAGTAGTTTCTTTATTGTTTTCTTTAACAAAAATGACTCCAAATACAAACAAATAAAAATAATACACGAATGTACTTTTAAAAATGACTTACGAAATGACCCCGCCCGTTGGGCGGGTTACGACGCTAGTATATATATATATATATACATATATATAAACTTTTATATATATATATATATATATATATATATATATATATATATATATATATATATATATATATATATATAAAATATATATATGGGGCTAAGTTTGACATAGGAAAATAAAATGCGCCATGTCATATCCTACATGGCATTTTCTTATTGGCTATTGGGTTATATCTAATTTATTTTGGAAAGTAGATTTTTGTGAAGTTGAAAATAATCGGCAGAATATCCGATTGTTATTCTATGAATTTCGGAATGCAATATTCTCCCAAAATACTTTTTTCCCAAAAATTCTTTCAATATCATTCATCCGTATTATGAATTTCGGATTTTATATATCATTCTTATAATCACCAAAAACCCTAAGTTATTATTTGACTAATTGAAATCCTCACAAAACCTTAATATCAAAAATGTATTCGTCTAAACCCTAATATTATTCAAATGTTTGATTATTCATTAATAATTGCTATGCAGGCCTGAAGTTTATCCGTCACCTTCAAAAATCGCCAGGTATGGTGAGTGGGATTGATCTTGGTAAGTGCCTCTTTTGACATTCTCATCATATATTATGAAAAGCATGAGTTGTAGTTGTAGTACCATGCTTTAAGAAATTAGTTTGCTTCAATCTATCTTATTGCTGTTTTTAACAGGTTGAATAGAATAAAGATGTCACCAGGTATAACCATGAGTATAACAAACCCTATTCGTCGGTTGATTATAAAAGGTTCTTTCATCCCTATAATTGCTTATGTTATTTATTGGTTTTTTATTAGAACTTACAAAGATAATGTGTATGTATCAGTGTAGTCTTATTTCAGACTTCATAATGATCTTCTTATCATTGATTGTGAGATTCAAAAAGTGATTACATAGAGCTTTGAGGTTTTTGTGTCTCAAATTATGTGAAGCAGGGAAGACCTATACTAAGTGTTGTTACTTGCAAAATTAATTCTTAATGGATACTAAATCTCCACACATATCTAGGTAGCGGTCAACCTTTTGTTAGTTTTTAATTTTCTTCACATGATTCACTGCAGATGGCTATGACTGGATTATCTCCGCAGCTATGTATCTCTTAACTTGCTATTTTCATGAGTTTAGTGAAGTCGGGTATCAGTATGTTAGGTAATTACATTCTACTATAACAAAAACACGTTTATATAATTTTATCAGTAATATTTATTTGTTTCAGTGTGTGTAGTCACTGTACCGATACTCTCATCAGATTGGTTATCTTTTTGCAATTGCTGAAGAATCACAACTGGCGATGAAATTATATATAGACACTAACCGGAGCAACCTGTTTCTAGACTCAGAATATAATGGCTATATATGCATAAGATTAGTTAATATATGATATGTACCGTCAATGAATGACTGAGGTTATCACAATCACAGCAACCCATATACTTTAAAACGATAAATCCCATCAGTGTTCTTGGCTTCCCAAGGTAAAGACTACATGTGCACTTTAAGAAACAAATAAAACCATCTATGTACCTCGAAAAAATGAAAAGTTCCCACTTCATATCACAAAATTAGTAACCTAAACCCGCTACCCGAACCTCAGAAAAAGACTCATTATGTTTCACTTTAAACTTTCTGTTTGCAATAAACTTTCTGTTTGCAGAAGTACCTTTGAAGGATAAAATAACGCAGCTGTCGCCAACCATCTTTGTGAAGATGATCAAAAGGCATATGAATATATTGCATTACGTGCCTATGTTGTCAACATCTGTACTATCTTTTAAAGTCTTAAAACCATGTGTTTATCAAATGGTGCTGCTGTTTTGTCAATGTCTTTACTTGCTTTAGCTCAATCTCTCGCCAAGTAAGTTCTTAAAACCACACTTGATTCTTTACGAGTGACTTAATTCGGCCTTCTCATTAAATATTGGAGGACCTAATTGGAGCAAGTACTGCAATAAAGGAATTGCATAACATCAGGCGAAGACTATAAATGCCAGAATTTTTATAAATGTTTTTGCGGTTTGCGGTGCGGTTTTTGCTCACCTCTAATATGCAGTACTCGATAGAAATCATATATAAATCGAATTGAATCATTTTTAAGCTAAATTATTCGTATAATAATTCAAAATAATAGAGTATGTGTATGTTTTTTCATACTGTAGATCTGTGTATCCAGGGGTACGTCTCATACCAGTAACATGATTTTCGTTCACATGGAAATTTTCATAGCCCTCCATTTTTCATGGATCAGTATATTGGCAATTTTGATGTCGAGGTGAAAAACTTTCTACCCTATATGGAAGTCAAAACCTATATGAGTTACCACGTTTATGTCCTCGATGCCATCACAATAACACATCACATTCCGGTTTATGACGACTTATTACTATTCTGTAAGACGACTTTGTTTCATCGCCTATTATAACATTTTCTTTAAAGTAGTCTGATCAAAGATTAAGCAACTAAGCTATGCTTTCATAACATGTAATCTAAAATCTAAATAAGCTGTATCAGATATATGATATGATAAGGTAAAGCAAATAGGGGGTTACTGATTAATTTTTAAAGCTCAATTTCTTAGCCAGTAGATGTCCAGAAACTCTTAGGCAGAAGATGCTTAATATTTTGTTTGTGGCTCTTATATTCAAGCTTACGATATTTTTATAGCATATGTTAGATATATTTCGTATTTTTGAGGACTTTTGCATCTGTCTTAAAATTGGTACCGTCACATGTCTGATTGTAATGCCTCCTGTTTTATTTGTTAAGTCATTTTGATGTGTGACTCTTACTGAATGTAAGTGCTAATGTGTGTAATGAGAACACATAATGCGACAAATAAAAAACATAGGTTATATGTCGATTAGTAATAGGTAAGTTCACATATAATATTTCAGTTATATATTTATTACTATTCTTTACAAGAATTTATTGATTTATTGTACAAATATATCTAGAAAATAACTATAAGAAACATGCATTAGTCATATGAGTTCCAAATAACTGGCATATTTATGCATAGTTTTCAAATGTCGTACTATTTACAAACATTAAATAAGGGATATATAGTTTGATTAACTCATTTTTAGGATTCATTGTGGTATCCTCTTAATGTACTTCAGTCAAGAGGATGTAAAAGCGTAAAATGATAATGGAGTCTGCCATTGACTAATTTTATTCCAAACATTGGCTAATATGATAGATTGATAACTAAGCGACTGGTAAACATTAGAACCATTACAACAGCAACCAAACACCCCGTTACAGCAGGAGCCAAACACCCCCACTACAGCAGCAACCAAACACACTGTTACAACAGCAACCAAACTCCCCAACAGAACAGTTGTCATGTCACAGGAGAAATGGGTCCAGAGTTCACCCCGGAAGCCGCAGTTAAGTCACTAATTTCACAGCAAATCAGGTGTCTACTGCTGCGGATGAGGAGTTGGTGAACCCTTTACCAAATCAGGTTTCTGATCACTTCGATTAACTAAGCATCAATACGATCATATTATTAAGATTATTTATGTTATTGTTGCTTTTGTTGTAGTTATTACTGCATGTCATTGGGACATAGAAGGGGCGAGGAGATGATGAAAACTTTGCAGACTCGATATGAGTAAATCGTATTTTATAAATGTTATATGGACCATGTGTTAGGAACGTGCGATCAAAGCTTCAACGTATACCAGGTAATGGAATTCTTATTGTTGACATTAATTTTCCTATTTTGTAGGTTCACATTCTTTTAATAAAAATATATTAGCTATAAGACATTCTAAAATTGTAAGTTGTTTATATTTAGCTACTTCATAGTAATCTAATTTGATATAATTAATATTAAGGTTATTTAAATTCCACGGAACTACTTGCATTGCGTATGTTAAAACACATAAGCTACATAGTAGTAAACACGACTTGCATTATATGACTTGTAGAAGATGTAGTTCGGCTGCTAAGGAACAAAATTTTGCCCATTCTTCATCTATATCATCCATCACGTGAAGATATACTCTCTCATAAAACACTAGAGTGAAGAAAACATGTTTTTGACAATCCAAGACAAAAAGTAATAAAGTATGCGTCGACTCAAAATTTTCACCATTACTTACTCAATCAATTTTCATCCAGATTAGAGAAATATACTTAGCATTACCAACGTGTACAAAAAAACTTGATTTGATTTTCCTAAGAGGATTAATCTTTATGTATACTGTATAAAATTAGATAAATAGCAGTGATCGTTGTCCCCACGTCTTATGAAGCAACTAAATAAACATCATAGTGGTAATTTATACAAACTTTATTGCCAAAGTGAATATCAACAGAAAGAAGGACACCCACCTATTCCGGACACCAAAAAAAGTAGATTGAACCGCTCGTGCAACAGTCGAAGCAGGACTTATGGCTGCTCCAGGAACTGTCTGAACAATAGTAGACAAAGCAGAGCCTACACCATCCCCACGTTGTCTCACCATCGTTGGTAAAGTGATACAGTAGCCACTAGCCGTTCATTCTCATTTGCAAATTATAATCAGTAGGCTAAACTTGGATGGACTATACTATACGAAGAAATATATTGCAAAAGTAATCCAAAAGAGTAACCAGACTACCAGATATACATGTTCTTTTTGGTTGACAT
Organism: Glebionis coronaria; assembly: GCA_025667525.1. Classification (NCBI taxonomy): domain Eukaryota; kingdom Viridiplantae; phylum Streptophyta; class Magnoliopsida; order Asterales; family Asteraceae; genus Glebionis; species Glebionis coronaria. The sequence goes on along the minus strand of JANFOE010002077.1, from coordinate 48,977 downwards.
GGAGATGTATTGTTCTTGGGGCCAAAATTGCTATAGCACAAATATGTGGAGCAGAGAAATGGAGGAAACCAATTGCCAAGTTTCTAATGCAACCCCACTTCATTGTGTGGGATAATGGTGACCTCTTCACTCATGAAGTGATGGGTGGTTTGAAGAACGTATATACCATTGGAGTTGGTAAGATTTGATCTCTGGTACTAATATTGCTTACTATTCTATTTTTTTGGGTACCCATGGTTTCTGACCTTTTGGTGACTAATTTAGTTTTTTTTGTAAAGGGTTACCCCAGTAAATTTTGGTGACTAATTTAGTTGCTAATCCAACATATAAACTTTTGAGAACTATGAATAATGATTGGAAAAAATACTACTGTAGTAATAGTTGGTGAGTTGATATGGTAGCAGATCAATAATACAGACTACTTAAAAAAACACAATCAAATATTGGATTTAGAGATATGGAAAATAACGTGATAAAATAGTATAAAAGAACTCAGTTAGAACGAGCCTCGATCTTGCAACCAGTTGATTAAAAGACTTCAACTTGGTGTAAAGGCTATCACTTGCATATGGTGTTTACTGATGGTGAAGGCATAAACAATGGCACAACTAGGAAGTAGGAATTATGTGGCTTTTGAGGGTTACGAACCTAATGGACATAGCAAATGTTTGGGTCAAAACTAACCTGTCTAACCTGCACTTAAAAAGCAACCTGGTTGGTTTAAAATGATATGCGTGACGCGTGGATAGTTATTAAAAAGATTTGATATTCCTTTATATTTTATATTACTACGTTCCAAAAATCTTGCCAAACATGATCGTTCCAGAACAATTGCCAAGCAAATGATTCAATATACACATTCCTAATAAATCCACTGGATGATTTAGGCTCAAATAGCACGAGGCCTGTTAAGGAGTCTAAAGTGAACATCTCTTCATGGTTATCTGAGAAATGGCGATATTTGTAGTGGTGGAATACGGAAACCGGTAAGTGTAGTTTGCAGTCTCCAATCTGTAATATGGCGATCGAAGTTATTAGATAAAGGAAAGAAACTTTTTTAGACACCTTGCGCTGCACAGTGCTGTTTTTATTTTTACTATCATTACTACTACCTTATTATGCTTGCTGCATTCCGTCTATCTTTTTAATCAGTAAAAAGGTTTTCTGGACCCTGACAGTGTTGAAGGCCCTCAGCTCAAGTATTATGCCGCTTACAAGGCCCAAACCATGTTGCGCCCCTACCCTCTTAGAGTGCGGGAATTGTTGAGTTATGAAATTGATAACGCAACTCTTCATCCTCTGTTTGTAGTTTGTACACAAGTCATGGAGCCTCTTCGAATCAAGCAGCTAATGGATCGCCTCACTCTTTCTCGTGAAGAAACACAAAGACTTGTGCGTGTTCCTTGGAAAGGTAACAATTCCATTTCTTTTCTTTTGTCACTCCATATTTATCGTCATCATGATACTTTACCCATCTCATTTTCCTTTCATTTGTGTTTTCATCTCAGCCTGCTCACATTTAACTCATAGATAAACCATGTGCATACCTTAGCCCCTAGCAGCGTGATGTTGCCACAATAGTTATAAAGAGTTTTGTAACACTCTTCAACAAGACCGCGTTTGTGTTCGAACGCGACTTTACAATGGTGGGGCGCCAAGCTGATAAGGTTGTCGTTTTTTTGGTTGCAAGTGTTTACTTCTTGACAATAAATTTATACCTACTCTGGAGCGGTTTAATAACACCTCCACACGTGCTTTTAAGTTTGAGTCAAAATCCAGTTTTCTTATCTCTTATTCGTTTAAGATTTTATATGTTTCTAAAGACTGGTAACCTGAATACGTACTGGCTGCATGACACTGTGAGAGCCATGAGTTTATCTGTTATATCATTTTTTTCGTACTTTGTTAACCGCATTAGGTGAGCTGCAGTTTTTAGAGCTCCCCGCAATATATACTTTCATACCGGCTCACATTAAATCCCATATTGCCAATTCAATGTCAGTAACCTATAGTTTATTGTGTAAAAAATTATTAACCTTCAGGTAGTAATGGAGACTATGGGCATCCTCTCATATCAGTTCCATGAGCACAATTATTGATGGTGATAATATATGATGGCACTTTTATTGAATGTGATGATCTGCTATAAAAGTATGTTAGACAACTTTTTATATTATAGCTTCTCAAACGGAAGACAAGAAGTAAACAAAACATATATAAATACAAACGTTGGGACCTTTGTCTCTTATGGAGAAATCTTTCACTTTTTAGTGACCATTGGCCATCTACTCCATGACGAATAAAGTTTCATGTAGTCTTTAAAAGTATGCCCCCCGAAAACATATTCTTATTACTAAATGCCATATCTTTTGGAGCAACATTCAAATAGAATTCTTTCACATTACCGCATTACCATTATTTTCTATTAGATTCAAGAGATCTGCATCCCATACTGTAGAATCGTGATCGACAAATACTGTTTCATGGGATATATAGGGGGGTGTTTGGATGTGCGGTTAGAAGGAGATTATCTCCAAATCTCAGTTCCAAAATGGAGATAAGTTAAAAAAAAGTGTTTGGATAATAAATGGAGATAAGTGATTATTTGCGTTTAGAAGCTCCAAAATGGAGTTTTGAAAAAGTTAGTGGGGAGCTACTTATTTCATTTTCAAAATGGAGTTTTGGAAAAATAAGCTTTTAAAATGGAGTTTATTATCAAATAATCAAATTTGCCAAACACTCAAAAAAGTGATTATTTGATTATTGCGATTTCAAACTGGAATATCAAATCAAAACACTATTTTTTAAAATGGAGTTTTCAAAATGATGATTTTTCAAAATGGAGTTTTCAAAATGAATAATTTGTTTTCAATAAGCACATCCAAACACCCACATAGTCTCATGGTGTCGCTGGTTGTATCGATCATTGAGTGATTATATTTGTACGTGATTTGTTATTTCTAAATCTTTTTACTCTTAGATATACCAAGATGCGACATGCCTTATCGCCTTATTAACCTTTCTTTGGTTTTAAACAAAACTATATAAAATCAGTTACTTTTTTTTATTTTATTTAATTAGATAAAAATATCGTTGGTTATGATGAATGATAGAAGAATTAGGTAGCAAAGCCTAAGGCTTTATGATACATTTGATAAGGGTACTTCGGGATTGTCGATTCAGAGGGACCTACCATATATGGGTTATATGTTTACAAAAAAACCAAAATGAAACCGAAAATTAAAAAAATCGAACCGAAAAAACCGACTGAAACAAAAAATTGATGGTTCGATTTTACTTTCTAAAAAACAAAAATACACGGTTCAGTTTCGGTTTTTTATCAAAAAACCAAACCGTAAAAACCAAACCGAACCTCTTAATTACATGTGAGCCAAAGTCTAATAATATCAGAGATTAGTTACCTTTTAGTTTTCTTCTAAAAGGGGGGGGGTCTACATGCCAACTTATATAACAGATACCCAAACATATATTTAAAAAAGATTTACGAACCGAACCCGCCCGTTGGGCGGGTTACGCAGCTAGTATATATATATATATATATATATATATATATATATATATATATATATATATATATATATATATATATATATATATATATATATATATATATATATATATATATATATATATATATATATATATATATATATATATATATATATATATATATATATATATATATATATATATATATATATATATATATATATATATATATATATATATATATATATATATATATATATATATATATATATATATATATATATATATATATATATATAGAGTGGGGTTATTATAAAACAAATCTTATAATAAAACAAATGAGGTGAAATCTCAGCCCTCGGATCAAAATCACTAATTTTGACAAAAAGAAATGGTGTATTTTTGTAAAAAAAGAAACTTTAGGGGCAATTCTCGAAAAAAAAAAACTAAACGCGCCCATAACTGATGAAAAACACATAGTTCCCAGAATATAGCAGTTAAAATCGATCAAAAACACACAATAAAAACCGCTCATTAAAACACACAGTAACGTTACTGAAACCCTCCATAAATACGCAGTTATCGGAGTGAAAACGATCAAAAACACACACTTCTCACAGTGAATCCGATCAAAAAACTCGCATTTCACACTGGAATCATCTTGAATCAGAAAGTTAAGCAGGCAATCAAGATGGTTCGAACCTTTATAGGACTATCTCCGCCTTCTCAGTCTGGTAATAGATTTTTTAGTTTTTAATTTATTGTTCAAAGTTTGTTTAAAGATACTTTTTATGCTTGAAAATAAATGCTATTTGTTAAAAATGCAGTTTAATGCACTAGAATTAGACTTTAGTTCATATGAATGATTAGATTAGATGTTGTTCAAAATTTGATTAAAAGTGACTTTTTAAGCTTCAAAATCAATGCTATGTGTTAAAAATGCACTATAATGCTTTAGAATTAGACTAAGGTTCATATAAATGATTTAGGATAGATGTTGTTCAGAATTTGATTAAAATTGACTTTTTAAGCTTCAAAATCAATGATATGTGTTAAAAATACTCTATAATGCTTTAGAATTAGACTAAGGTTCATATAAATGATTTAGCATAGATGTTGTTCAAAATTTGTTTAAAAATGACTTTTTAAGCTTCAAAATCACTGCTATGTGTTAAAAATGCACTATAATGCTTTAGAATTAGACTAAGTTTCATATAAATGATTTAGGATAGATGTTGTTCAAAATTTGATTAAAAGTGACTTTTTAATCTTTAAAATCAATGATATGTGTTAAAAATACACTATAATGCTTTAGAATTAGACTAAGGTTCTTATAAATGATTTAGGATAGATGTTGTTCAAAATTTGTTTAAAAATGACTTTTTAAGCTTCAAAATCACTGCTATGTGTTAAAAATGCACTATAATGCTTTAGAATTAGATTAAGGTTCATATGAATGATTTAGGTTAGATGTTATACTAAAATTTGTTTAAAAGTGGCTTTTAATGCTTCAAAATCATTGCTATGTGCTAAAAATTAACTATAATTCTCTAGAATTAGAATTTGGTTCATATGAATGATTTATGTTAAATGTTGTTCAAAATTTGATTAAATGTAAGTTTATATGTTTGAAAATCAGTATGATGTGTTAAAATTTGTATTCTAATGTTCTAAAATCCGAGTTATGTTCTTATGAATGTTTCCTGTTAGATGATGTTTAAAGTTTGCTTAAATGTGAGATATCATGCTTGAAAAACACTATAATGTGTTAAAATTTGAACTCTCATGCTCTAAAATACTAGTTAGATTCATATGAATGATTTTACTTAGCCGTTGTCTAAAGTATGATTAAATGTGAGATTTCATACTTGAAAATCACTGTGATGTGTTAAAAGTTGCACTATAATACACCAAAATCCAAGTTATATTGATATGAATGATTTATGTTAACTGTTTTTTATAGTTTCATTAAATGTGACTTTATATGTTTGAAAATCAGAGTGATGTGTTAAAATTTGTACTCTAATGCTCTAAAATACAAGTTATGTTGAGATGAATGATTTAGGTTAGTTGTTGTCTAAAGTATGATTAAATGGGAGTTTTCATGTTTGAAAATCAATGCGATGTGTTAAATTTATATTCTAATGTTCTAAAATCAGAGTAATGTTCATATGTATGTTTTCTTTTAGCTGTTGTTTAAAGTTTGATTAAATGTGATATATCATGCTTGATTAAAACTATAATGTATTAAAATTTGAACTCTAATGCTCTAAAATGCTAGTTAGATTCATTTGAATGATTTTAGTTAGCCGTTGTCTAAACTAGGATTAAATGTGAGATTTCATACTTGAAAATCACTGTGATGTATTAAAATTTGCACTCTAATGCTCTAAAATCCAAGTTATGTTGATATGAATGATTTATATTAACTGTTTTTTATAATTTCATTAAATGAGACTTTATATGTTTGAAAATCAGAATGATGTGTTAGATTTTGTACTCTAATGCTCCAAATTCCAACTTATGTTGATATGAATAATTTAGGTTATCTGTTGTCTAAAGTATGATTAAATGGGAGTTTTCATGCCTGAAAAACAATGCGATGTGTTAAAAATTTGACTCTTATGCTCTAAAATCTGAGTTAAGTATAATTGAATGATTTAGTATTAATGTTGTTCAAAATTTGATTAAATGTAAGTTTATATGATTGAAAATCAGTATGATGTGTTAAAATTTGTATTCTAATGTTCTAAAATCCGAGTTAGGTTCTTATGAATGTTTCCTGTTAGATGTTGTTTAAAGTTTGCTTATATGTGAGATATCATGCTTGAAAAACACTATAATGTGTTAAAATTTGAACTCTAATGATCTAAAATACGAGTTAGATTCTGTAACACCCCCACAATTGCTATGCGCAGCGGAACTACAACAATGGGTGCTACACAGTATTCATTGCACACAAGGTATATCAAACGACGCTAAAAAGACGTCAACTTAAAACTTGAAATTAAAATTGTTGATGATACATGTCCACAGTTTTTCCAACCCCAAATAGTACACAGAGTTTAGCGTTTTCGGTCCCCATGAATCTTAACCCAAAAACTTTAGTTTTACAACAACATGACATTAAACTTAAAAATTGTTTAAGTAGAAAAGGAGGGAAAAACAAGCGGACTCCAAGCCGTACACACAACATCCATCCCATGCATGCTCCATCCTACACCTCAGCGGTTACCTGAAACACATGCCAAAAATTTGGTCAACGAAAACGTTGAGTGGAATTCATAGGTTTTACAATCCATTTGAACGTATATATAATAAAAACCATTCGTGATCATTTATAGTCTTGTCGATCAAACAAACTATAATCAGGACACTGACAATTGTGTTTAAGCTCATGACACTAATCCGTTAACTCAATCACCCGCGTAATAAATACCGGCGTGATTCAGATGAAACCAGTGCCCCTTCTAAAGGCATCAGTTGCAATTATACCTTATTTCTCATACAAAATAATCTACCGCAGAACTTACTAAAAGTACAGCTTCTCGGCTAGCATTGGGTCGTTAACCCCGTAGTACTACAAATTGCATAAGCGGCTATTTCCCCCTACTCGAGGGCAGGACAATAGTTAATAGTTCATGATTTTAGGGACTTTTGCAACTTTGGTACTCAACACAATTCTAAGGCAACTTTCGGGTCTAACAATCATTCATGATATACGTTCCTTTTAAAAACTAGCATGCATTTCCCTCGCGGGTAAAAAAATTTGAAATAAATATAAGCGAGGCTATAAATTCACACCTTATATCTTAAGTAGTCGGTAGTTCGAGGGATGATCACTGACGACGAAACGGATGCCCGGTTAAATCAACACCTATCACAAATAACGCGTAATGAGTAATATCATTTTAATACTTACGGTACTGTATAAAATACATATATACTAGTCACTTAGGACAAGTATAACTCACGCCAAAAACAAAAACAACAAGTATCACTCATTCTATACCATTCATTCTCATTACTTATGTTGTCCATTTTTACCCATTTTCGCCGGTATTCGACTAAAGTACGGGCTGTTTTACCTTATTTAACCACACTTATAAAATTTGACAAAATTTCCAAAAATCCTATAAGACCTGTAGATAACATGTTTTTAAGCCCAATAAAAGTTTTTACTTTTACGACCCGTTACGCAACTCTTTTCCACGACTACATTTTACGGGCTGAAATTGCGCTTCGACCAATTTTGACCTCTTTGACCTATATGAAATGCACATTTGACTTCGTTGACTCCTAAGTCAACATATAGACCCATTTATACAGGTTTGGGACCAAATTTTGACCCTTGAATATTTACCAATTTATACTTGTGACCCTCGGGATTTGACTAAAACTTTGCACAAATTCGGATTATGAAAGTCCTCGTCTCCCGGTACTCGATCTTTAAAACCTCATAACTTTTAGCTCGTTTTGAGCCACGGGCTCTACCTTATACCAAATTAAAGCTAGGAAGACCCTCTATAACTACATTTAGTTTTCAAGTCCTGGAAGAAAAATCATTTTTATGAAATGGACCAAAAGTTTCTGCCTAAAAATGACCATACCAAAAACGCACTTAGACTCGATTCCAAACCTTCTAACCACCACTAAACATCATCCTAAGCCTTTCCAAACATATCCTAACACCAAATTTCTGTCCTACCCCTATTGATCAACCAATCTCAAAATCAAAAATTCAAAGAAATGAACATGCAACTAATTAAACCTATGTAAAACATCCTAAAACAATAAGCCAAACATAAGAACAACACTCAAAATCAACAACCACCATGGCTCCCCAAACTCCCCCATTGCCGTGGGGTTTGGGTGTCCCAATCACCACAACCAAATTGATTTTGGTGGGTTTTCTTGGTGTTATTGCATCCATAACACATAAAATCAACATGCATTAGCAAATTTAGCCACAAAAACGAATTTGGATCATCTTGAAAAATCTTGGAAAATTTTTGTTAGTGCATGTGGGATTTGAGCACATGAAAATGTGGGGAATGACCAAACTAGATGTGGTCTAACCTTAGTTTTTAGGAAAATCAAGTGGAAAAAGATTTTTGGTGAATTTTCTTGGTGGTTTGGGGTGTCCGTCGGCTTTAGAGAGCAAGGAGGGAGAGAGAGTTTGATTTTTGGTGAAAATTTTGTATGTGTTTGTGTTTGTGTCACTTTTGGCCTTTTTGGTGGGTTGGGAGGGACCTAATTGCAATTTTTAGTTTCTTTTGGCCTTAAGTAGAAAACGTCCTCAAAACTTTGCGGGTTCGACTCATTTGTCAATTTTGAAAATTTTACGGGAGTCGGAAATCTTCCCGAACGCTCCAAAATATTTTTGGGATACTTTAAATGTACTCGGAAGGCTATAAAACTCACCCGACTCAACTTAACACGAACCGTAAGTAAAATTCTCGAAAAATTACATTATCGATAAATCGTCAAAAATTATATAAAATTGGGCATCCCTCGGGATCGTAATCGTCATCGTCCTTCTTAAAACGTCAATCGTAAAAATTATAACCTCGAACATCGGCTCTAACCAAAATACTTATAAGTATAGAAATTAAAATTTATTAAAAATTTCAAAAATTAGCGTAATTTAGGGTATCGTTAATGACCTCGATTCTAGGGTGTCACATCCACCCCTCCTTAAAGAGAGCGACGTCCCGTCGCTCGCTTCTTCTTGTACTCACATTTCGTCTTACTGGAACAGATGAGGATACCTTTCCTTGAAAAAGTCCTCACGTTCCCAGGTGTATTCCGGTCCACGCTTAGAATTCCATCGGACCTTCACGATAGGAATCCTACTACGCTTCAACCGCTTGACCTCCCGGTCCATAATTTCCACAGGTTCTTCCACAAAGTGCATTTTGTCGTCTAGTCGAATCTCGTCCAAAGGAATCACCAATTCCTTATCCGCCAAACTCTTCTTCAGGTTCGATACGTGAAACGTGTCATGAATAACACTAAGCTCGGTCGGCAATTCTAACTTGTACGCTACTGGTCCAATTCGTTCAACGATCTTAAACGGCCCAATATACCTCGGACTCAACTTTCCTTTCTTCCCAAAACGAATTACACCCTTCCACGGCGATACCTTGAGCATAACCATATCTCCAACTTCAAACTCCAACGGTTTCCTTCGGTTATCGGCATAACTCTTCTGTCGGCTTCTCGCAGCAAGTAGTCGGTTCTTGATTTGCACAATCTTCTCTGTCGTTTCTAAAACCATTTCGGGTCCAGTCAATTGACTTTCCCCCACTTCACTCCAACACACGGGCGATCTACACTTCCTTCCATACAATGCTTCGAACGGTGCTGCTTTGATACTCGCGTGATAACTATTATTGTACGAAAATTCCACCAGAGGCAAGTGGCGTTCCCAACTTCCTCCAAAATCAATCACGCATGCTCGGAGCATGTCCTCCATCGTTTGAATCGTTCGTTCACTCTGGCCGTCAGTTTCCAGGTGATAAGCCGTGCTTAAACTCAGTTCAGTGCCCATCGCACGTTGAAGCGATTTCCAAAATTCCGACGTAAACCTACTGTCGCGATCCGAAATGATCGATAACGGCACTCCATGTCTACAGACGATCTCCTTCACGTACACGCTGGCGAGTCTTTCCATGCTGTCCGTCTTCTTCATAGGTAAGAAATGAGCAGATTTCGTCAACCTATCCACAATTACCCATATCATATCGCTTCCACTAGAAGTCCTAGGTAAACCCGTCACGAAATCCATTGCGATTTTCTCCCATTTCCATTCTGGGATTTCTGGTTGTACCAACAATCCAGATGGTTTCTTATGTTCTGCCTGAACCTTAGCGCAAGTCAAACACTTACTAACGTAACGAGCAATATCCGCTTTCATATTCGGCCACCAATAAACTTTCTTCAGGTCGTGATACATTTTATCCGATCCAGGATGTATCGAATACTTCGACTTATGCGACTCATTCATAACCAATTCTCGAACTCCAGGCTTTCCTTCCTCAGATGAACACAGTGGTAACCAAATTCGATTCTCAAAATATCTCAGTCCGTCAGACCTAATCACGAAAAGAGGTTTCAACATTCGTCCCAAGTTCTCGGCTTCAACATTCCCTTTCATTAGTCCTCTCTCCTGAGCCTTCAGTATGGTTTCGGTTAAGTCAACGCTCTCGGTCATCACTAAAGCTCTAACCCTCAAAGGTTTCTCCCGTTCTTTCCTACTCAGTGCATCCGCTACAACATTCGCCTTGCCAGGGTGGTAGCGAATTTCACAGTCATAATCACTCAATAGTTCAACCCATCGTCTTTGTCGCATATTCAACTCCTTTTGATCTAAAATGTGCTGCAAACTCTTGTGATCAGTGAATACAACACACTTTGTCCCATACAGATAGTGTCTCCACAATTTCAACGCAAAAACTACCGCCCCTAATTCCAAATCGTGCGTCGTGTAGTTCTCCTCGTTCTTTCTTAGTTGCCTCGACGCGTAAGCTATCACCTTTTCACGTTGCATTAATACCGCTCCATAACCTTTACGAGACGCATCACAATACACTACGAAGTCTTCGGTTCCTTCAGGAAATGATAAAATCGGTGCGGAACATAACTTATCCTTGAGCGTTTCAAAAGCAAGCTCTTCCTCAATTCCCCATTCATACACCCTATTCTTTTCGGTAAGCCGCGTCAATGGTTTTGCAATCAACGAAAATCCTTCGATAAACCTTCTATAATACCCCGCTAAACCCAAAAATTGTCGAACTTCAGTCGGCGTCGTCGGTGCTGACCATTCCCTGATCGCTTCGATCTTAGCAGGATCTACACGAACTCCCTCACTATCAATCACATGACCTAGAAACTGCACTGATTCCAACCAAAACTCACACTTAGAGAATTTTGCGTACAGCTTCTCCTTCCTTAACAACTCCAAAATCTTTCTTAGGTGCTTCTCGTGCTCCTCCTTACTTTTAGAGTAAATAAGTATATCATCGATGAAAACAATAACAAACTTATCTAGATACGGCTTGCACACGCGATTCATAAGATCCATGAATACAGCAGGCGCGTTCGTCAACCCAAACGGCATCACTCGAAATTCAAAGTGTCCATACCGCGTACGAAAGGCAGTTACAGGAATATCCTCCTCTCTTACACGCAGTTAATGATACCCTGATCTTAAATCGATCTTTGAGTATACACTGGAACCTTGCAATTGATCGAACAAATCATCAATCCTCGGCAATGGGTACCGATTCTTAACCGTCAGCTTATTGAGTTCCCTATAATCAATACACATCCTAAACGAACCATCCTTCTTCTTTACGAACAACACTGGCGCTCCCCAAGGTGATGAGCTCGGCCTAATAAATCCTTTGTCCATCAATTCCTTCAATTGATCCGATAACTCCTTTAACTCAGATGGTGCTAAGCGATAAGGTGCACGTGCAACCGGCGCAGCTCCTGGCACTAAATCAATTCGAAACTCAACCTCACGGGTAGGCGGTAAACCTGGCAACTCGTCTGGAAAAACGTCCGGATACTCGCAAATAACTGGTACCTCTTCGACCCTCGCCTCTACATCACCATCACTCGAAACTTGTGCCAAAAACACATCGCATCCGCTCTCTACGTACTTCATTATCTTTAAACACGAAATCACCTTCAAACGAGAAGTGCATTCGTCTCCCTTTATCGTCAAAACCTTGTTCCTCAATGGAATCTGAACCAATCTCTCGCCACAGACGATCATAGCACTGTGCGCCATTACCCAATCCATTCCCACAATCACGTCAAACGATCCTAGCTCTATAGGCATCAAGTCGATTTTAAAAGCGTAATTTCCTAACTTCAAGGTACACCCTTTCAGTATAGAATTCGTACTAACAATTTTTCCATCGGCTAATTCAACACTATAACTAGTCGTTAACAACACCGGTTCTCTATTGATATGACGACTAAATCTAACGTCTACAAAACTCTTGTCGGAGCCAGAATCAAATAAAATACTAGCATAACAAGCGTCTAGCAAAAACGTACCGGTAACCACATTTGGACCCTGTGGTTTATCAGCAGTTCCCACTTGATACACAGCAGCCGCATTATTACCTCCCCGCCTGTTTCCTGCCTTCGGGCAATTCGCTTGCACATGACCCCTTTCTCCACAACTATAACATCCTCTCATCCTGATAGCATTAGCCCCAGTGGCTACTCCTCCCGTTCGACAACCAGAAGTCCTATGACCTGCCTTTCCACACTTGCCGCATGCCGGCGGGCAATTTCCAACATGATACAAATTGCACTTTCCACAATGGGGATTCACTTTCACACCTCTAGGGTTCGTCACTGCCCTCATCCCTTCGTTCCTTCTCTGATTAAACTGCTGATTACGGTTCGGCCCATGGTTGTTTCGATTTCCACCTCGGTTCTGGCCTTGGGATTGATTGCCTTGTGCCGCTTCCCATTTCCTTTTGTTGCCCTCAGCAATGTAGTTCTGCTTGTCCTGAAGCTTAACGTCCATCAAAGCGTGAGCCATTTGAACCGCTTCATCAAACGTTCCAGGTTTTGACGAAGTTGTTTCACCTTTGATATTGCTAGATAAACCCTTTATATACTGCTTCATTTTCTTGGCATCATTGGCAAATATGTCCGGACACAAAAGACTTAACTCATTGAATCTCCTGGTGTAAGCAGCTATATCGTTGTTCTTCAAGGTCAAATGCCTCAATTCGTCCTCCAATTGCCCCAATTCCTCCTCTGGGCAAAACTTCTTAGTCAACAAAGCTTTGGTCGCATTCCACGTCCTTGCATTCGCTACAGCCAATCCAACCGTAGCTACCTGGGTATTCCACCAACTTAACGCATCATCAAGAAACGTAGCAGCTGCAAACTTTACTTTATCCGCTTCTGCACAACCACTGATTTCAAACGTGCTTTCAACCTTTTCCAACCATCGTCTAAGTTCTAAAGCTCCACCCGTTCCACGGAACTGCGTGGGACCGCACTTCATAAAGCTTGAATAGGTACACACCCTCGGGGCTTGCTGTCTCCCCGCGTTCCTTCCTGGATCCTGATTTCTCCCAGCTCGGTCCGCTTCCAACGCATTAGCTATAGCTTCCTGAATCATGGTGTTAACACGATCGGCGGTCAACTTTGGAGGCATGGTGTTATCGAATATCTCTTTCTGCAAGACAAGGAAAATAGAAAAACAATGTAAGTATTCATATCAAGTTTCCCAGACATAAAATACATACAACGACACATCACTACGGAGTTACTAATATTCATCAATTCACACCACAAAAGATCAAATTTAAGACATATCACAGATCATGAAAGGTAACATAGATTGTATTGATAGTTAACCAAAATCGTGACAAGTATTGCCACTACAATCGTTCACCACAAAACATCAAGTACTTGAGTTTCTCGTCATAATACCATCATACAAAGGTCTAAAATAGTTCTATTACAATGATCAAAGAAAATACAAAACAAGTAACTAGGCATGTGGTGATCCACACGGCCTCTTGGATGGCGGCTCGTCGTCGTCTTCCTCGGTTTCCTCATCACTAATGTCCTCATCCACATCATCCACTTTTCTCTTTCCTTTTTCATCTGGCCCACATTCCATTTCCTTTTTCGTCCCTGATGTGGATCCACACTCAATCACTACCTGACTTCCCACCGAAATACAAGCACCTCCAGTAGGCGGCTGAATCATGAAGTCATTCGCCTCCATCTCCAAATCGTCTACGAATCTCCAATCCGGGGGCAATGAATCTCTCACACGATGCTCCCAACTCTGCATCCTCGACAACCTCACCTGATCTTCCCTCACACGGTCAAGACTAGCACTTAAATTCGCAACCATTGATTTTAAACTGTTGATGTCACTTTTGTTCACTATCCCGTCATACTCAATTCTTGCCGTCCTTTCCAACAGTCTTTGGTGTTCCCTTTCAGTCTTATCAAACTTCTTAATTACCCTGGTCTCAACTACAAACCGCTCATACATCAACCTTTCCATCCTCCCCAAACGACCTGCGGGATCCCAGTAGTGTCTTGGTCTCGGAAAGTAGACCCTTGCAATATTCTCATGAATCGATGGCGACTTGGATGACTTGCTGGACTCTCCACTGCTCCCATTACTTACTCTAACCAATCCTGGCACGGTTCTCAAATAATCCTTACAATTTTCCACCGGGCGATTAAAGGGTTGCTGCTCATAACGACCGGTCGGTGGTACCTCATAACCATTCGGTGAATTCGGAGATTGAAACAAATCGGGTTCGGTCTGGCCTACGGCATCCTCGGGAATGCCATCATCCATTAGCTCCTCGGGTTCTTCCTCAGAATCCTCACTCTCGTCACTACTCATGCTGAAATTATCCACCTCACTTTCGCCATTGTCGTTTTCCGGCCCTATTTCGTCTTCTGGAGCGATCCATCCACTATTATTGTCCGGCGGGTTCGGAGGAAACGGTCCCCCTTCGTGACCTATGACGTAATCGTTTCCGTTATCGTTAGGCGGTACCTCGGCCATTCCTGCAATAACAGCGAATTTCGGAGGGTACATAAGTAATTATACAATAATTATAAATATATGCATGCAAATGCAATGCAAAGGTGGTACATATGCCCAAAATGTAATAATATGATGCTCATGCATGATTAATACAAAAATTACGATGTCGGATATTTCACGTAAAATTCAACGTCTACATATAGTAATTCCATACTTATGTAATAATTACCCACATATATACTTTACTCAAAAGTATACGTCAAATGCCATAAATACAACAATAAATCTTACCGGAGCCATGCAGGATAGTTGTGTGTGCTTGGACCCTTTCTTACGACACCAAAAGTTATAGTTTAGGATTTTCAAAAACGACCTAGTTCTCTATAACTCGTGGCTCTGATTACCAATCTGTAACACCCCCACAATTGCTATGCGCAGCGGAACTACAACAATGGGTGCTACACAGTATTCATTGCACACAAGGTATATCAAACGACGCTAAAAAGACGTCAACTTAAAACTTGAAATTAAAATTGTTGATGATACATGTCCACAGTTTTTCCAACCCCAAATAGTACACAGAGTTTAGCGTTTTCGGTCCCCATGAATCTTAACCCAAAAACTTTAGTTTTACAACAACATGACATTAAACTTAAAAATTGTTTAAGTAGAAAAGGAGGGAAAAACAAGCGGACTCCAAGCCGTACACACAACATCCATCCCATGCATGCTCCATCCTACACCTCAGCGGTTACCTGAAACACATGCCAAAAATTTGGTCAACGAAAACGTTGAGTGGAATTCATAGGTTTTACAATCCATTTGAACGTATATATAATAAAAACCATTCGTGCTCATTTATAGTCTTGTCGATCAAACAAACTATAATCAGGATACTGACAATTGTGTTTAAGCTCATGACACTAATCCGTTAACTCAATCACCCGCGTAATAAATACCGGCGTGATTCAGATGAAACCAGTGCCCCTTCTAAAGGCATCAGTTGCAATTATACCTTATTTCTCATACAAAATAATCTACCGCAGAACTTACTAAAAGTACAGCTTCTCGGCTAGCATTGGGTCGTTAACCCCGTAGTACTACAAATTGCATAAGCGGCTATTTCCCCCTACTCGAGGGCAGGACAATAGTTAATAGTTCATGATTTTAGGGACTTTTGCAACTTTGGTACTCAACACAATTCTAAGGCAACTTTCGGGTCTAACAATCATTCATGATATACGTTCCTTTTAAAAACTAGCATGCATTTCCCTCGCGGGTAAAACAATTTGAAATAAATATAAGCGAGGCTATAAATTCACACCTTATATCTTAAGTAGTCGGTAGTTCGAGGGATGATCACTGACGACGAAACGGATGCCCGGTTAAATCAACACCTATCACAAATAACGCGTAATGAGTAATCTCATTTTAATACTTACGGTACTGTATAAAATACATATATACTAGTCACTTAGGACAAGTATAACTCACGCCAAAAACAAAAACAACAAGTATCACTCATTCTATACCATTCATTCTCATTACTTATGTTGTCCATTTTTACCCATTTTCGCCGGTATTCGACTAAAGTACGGGCTGTTTTACCTTATTTAACCACACTTATAAAATTTGAAAAAATTTCCAAAAATCCTATAAGACCTGTAGATAACATGTTTTTAAGCCCAATAAAAGTTTTTACTTTTACGACCCGTTACGCAACTCTTTTCCACGACTACATTTTACGGGCT
The DNA here is from genome assembly GCA_025667525.1 of Glebionis coronaria. NCBI lineage: Eukaryota > Viridiplantae > Streptophyta > Magnoliopsida > Asterales > Asteraceae > Glebionis > Glebionis coronaria. The sequence continues at coordinate 32,156 of JANFOE010002077.1, read as the reverse complement.
GAAATTGCGCTTCGACCAATTTTGACCTCTTTGACCTATATGAAATGCACATTTGACTTCGTTGACTCCTAAGTCAACATATAGACCCATTTATACAGGTTTGGGACCAAATTTTGACCCTTGACTATTTACCAATTTATACTTGTGACCCTCGGGATTTGACTAAAACTTTGCACAAATTCGGATTATGAAAGTCCTCGTCTCCCGGTACTCGATCTTTAAAACCTCATAACTTTTAGCTCGTTTTGAGCCACGGGCTCTACCTTATACCAAATTAAAGCTAGGAAGACCCTCTATAACTACATTTAGTTTTCAAGTCCTGGAAGAAAAATCATTTTTATGAAATGGACCAAAAGTTTCTGCCTAAAAATGACCATACCAAAAACGCACTTAGACTCGATTCCAAACCTTCTAACCACCACTAAACATCATCCTAAGCCTTCCCAAACATATCCTAACACCAAATTTCAGTCCTACCCCTATTGATCAACCAATCTCAAAATAAAAAATTCAAAGAAATGAACATGCAACTAATTAAACCTATGTAAAACATCCTAAAACAATAAGCCAAACATAAGAACAACACTCAAAATCAACAACCACCATGGCTCCCCAAACTCCCCCATTGCCGTGGGGTTTGGGTGTCCCAATCACCACAACCAAATTGATTTTGGTGGGTTTTCTTGGTGTTCTTGCATCCATAACACATAAAATCAACATGCATTAGCAAATTTAGCCACAAAAACGAATTTGGATCATCTTGAAAAATCTTGGAAAATTTTTGTTAGTGCATGTGGGATTTGAGCACATGAAAATGTGGGGAATGACCAAACTAGATGTGGTCTAACCTTAGTTTTTAGGAAAATCAAGTGGAAAAAGATTTTTGGTGAATTTTCTTGGTGGTTTGGGGTGTCCGTCGGCTTTAGAGAGCAAGGAGGGAGAGAGAGTTTGATTTTTGGTGAAAATTTTGTATGTGTTTGTGTTTGTGTCACTTTTGGCCTTTTTGGTGGGTTGGGAGGGACCTAATTGCAATTTTTAGTTTCTTTTGGCCTTAAGTAGAAAACGTCCTCAAAACTTTGCGTGTTCGACTCATTTGTCAATTTTGAAAATTTTACGGGAGTCGGAAATCTTCCCGAACGCTCCAAAATATTTTTGGGATACTTTAAATGTACTCGGAAGGCTATAAAACTCACCCGACTCAACTTAACACGAACCGTAAGTAAAATTCTCGAAAAATTACATTATCGATAAATCGTCAAAAATTATATAAAATTGGGCATCCCTCGGGATCGTAATCGTCATCGTCCTTCTTAAAACGTCAATCGTAAAAATTATAACCTCGAACATCGGCTCTAACCAAAATACTTATAAGTATAGAAATTAAAATTTATTAAAAATTTCAAAAATTAGCGTAATTTAGGGTATCGTTAATGACCTCGATTCTAGGGTGTCACAGATTCATATGAATGATTTTAGTTAGCCGTTGTCTAAAGTATGATTAAATGTGAGATTTCATACTTAAAAATCACTATGATGTGTTAAAATTTGTATTCTAATGCTATAGAATCCAAGTTAGGTACATATGAATGTTTCCTGTTAGATGTTGTTTATAGTTTGATTAAATGTGAGTTTATATGTTTGAAAATCAGAGTGATGTGTTAAAATTTGTATTCTAATGCTCTTGATTCTGTGTTAGGTACAAATGAAAGATTTATATAGACTGTCTGTAAATGAATATAGTGTGTGATTTTTTCAGGTATATCTCCATCAGTTAAAAAGACCAATGAGAAAAAAAATTAAAATCCAACGGAAAACAGTGATTCGGATTTTGAAGAAAATACTTTCGATAAATATAAGATAGAAAAAAAGGAAGATAAGGGGAAAAGGCTTGCACTAAGAAAAGATTCTGATGTATTTTTTCAGTCAAAAAAGAAGGCAAAAACAAAAGATAATATGATTGTTTGTTATCCACAAGCAATTCAACAAAAGAAGCCAAAAAAGGCTGATCAGGAAACCATAAAATACAGAATGTCACCAAGAAATCTCCAAAAGGTCCTAAACAACTTAAGCCCTCAACAAGACAAGCGTGTTCGAGAAATGGGATTTGGTGATTTTCCTGAAAACTTCAACATATATTATATCCCATCAACCTTAGGTCTGTTTTTAGCTACCAATTTTGATTCAGAAACACGCACTCTAGGAATGGGAGATGGTAGGAAGATAAAGTTTACCAAACAACTTGTGCATGATATGCTTGGGATACCAATGGGTGATATCCCTGTTGAAACTCTAAAAGAAAAAAATCTATTAGAGCCTACGACTCAGAGATGGAGAAGAAAGGTGAAGCATATTGTCGGTAATGATAAAAAAATCGGAGTATCAAAATTGGAATCATTTTTGTCTGAATACGAAAAAGCCAATTGGGTATTCGATGTTCGTTTCCTATCACTGTTCTTCTCAATAATCGGAGAAGGTAACAAAGATGGAACGATAAATGAGAGGCTTATTCCATTTATTGGGAATAACACTGATAGGATTGAAAAAATGGATTGGTGCTCATATGTATTAGAATGTTTGGTGAGGGAATGCACCAGTTTTGATTCAAGTAGCACATTCAGTGGACCATTGGTTTTACTCACAGTAAGTACTAATTTAAACTTAAATGCTGTAAATTTTAGTCTTAACTGCTGTAAATTTTTTACTTAAACTGCTGTAAAAATTTACTTTTTAGTTTATTAAATTTTACATAAATTTTCAACAGCTAACTACTAAAAAATATTTTTTTTTGTGCAGCTTGTGTATTGCAATTCAACTGTGTGTAAAAAGGTAAAGGTCGAAAAAACAGTCCCTGCATTCAAAGCATGGAATCATCAATTGATGAAAGCTAGAGAATCTCTTGAACTTAAGAAAGGAGGTTTTGGACGTTTAGAAATCGTTGATGGTTTAGAATGGATTGAGCCAAAGAAGAAAGATACCAAAAAAAAGAAATTAGTGAATTTATCAGGTATGCATAAAAATATAAAATAAATATATTCTTGAAATTTTGTTATTATATAATAATTTATTTTGTTGATGTTGTAGAAGATGAAGAAGAGTTTTCAGAAGAAGAACTTGAAGAAGCTAAAGATTTTTCATCTAAAACTTTTAAGGTAATAAATTTGAATGAAATATATGTTATGTAAGATGATTTGGTTAAAAAATTAACTAAAATTCAGTAAATTTTCCGGTCTTAAGGCTCACACAATCAAAAAATATTTGATGCATGTGGCTCACTAGGAACAAGCTCGAAAACCTAGTGGGAGCCTTTTGATTCCCCATATTGGGAAGACTCCTTCTTTGTAATGAGGATTGAGAACTCGGTTGTTTGAAAATGATAGTTATGATGTTATTTATTAAAAGTTATGAAAGTGATTTGGCAAAAATACAATTTAATGCATTAAACTTTAAATGATTTTTTATATTATAGGGAATGTGCAATACTGTAAAAGGTAATCTACAGCAAGCAATTAAGCTGATGGAAGATTCTGATAGAAAATTGGATCTTGCTTTTAGATACTATCCCGAGTCCAAAAGGTTAAAAAAACTTGTAAATGATAGAAATAAGGTTTTCATGGTTTATTATAAGCATAAGCAAGGTGATATGGAAGATGAAAATGATGATAGTGAAAAGGGGAATGGAGATGAGGATGATGAAATTGATGGTAGCGAAGACGGGAATGGAGATGAGGATGAAGATATTGATGACGAAACTGACAATGATGATGGATTAGATGATGACGAAGAAGATGACGATGATGATGCATTAGATGATGATAATGATGCAGTAAAGGCAAATGTTGATGATCAACATGATGATGCAAAAAAAGGAAATGTTGAGGATCAACATGATGGTATGTCTATAACATTCAAATTATATTTTTCTATGTTCTACTAAAATTTTTTTTGGTAATAATATAACTACAATGCTATAACATTATTACGTTAATTTGGTAAGGTTTGCAATTTAAAAATTCTAACAATGTAAAAATATGCAGATAATGGCGATGATCAAAAAAAGAATAAAAAAGGTGATGACGATGTAAATGCGGAAAAGAAAGATGAGCATGATTGTAAAAATGCTGGAGAGGGGCCTCAAAATCTGATTGCAGGGCAAAATATGGGCATTGTACCATTTGATTATACTAATTTCACTCAGTCAACTCCTCCAGAAACACAATCTTCAAATGAAACTGATAAAAATGCTCGGATAGCTTTTGTCGTAGAACCTTCAGAAGATAGTGATGAAAGTTTGTTGAGTTATCTAAACACTAGACTTCCCACAATAGAACCTTTATCACAAACGAAGGAAGACGAAAAAGGATATCAAATCAACAAACGAAGAAAGATTGATGTTGTAGATGATTTGGGTATCATGCGTGCTAAAGTTGTTGATTTTGATGTAGGACAACCAGGGTTGGATGCATTTGATTTGGTTGACAATATGACCGATAATGTTTGGACTTTTACCCCAGATGTTTTTCAAAATCTCAACACTCCTTCCTTTCGTCCTAAATCAAGAAATATGAAATTAAGCCTAGTACGAAACAATGAAGGACGTTTTGAGGCAAGAAAAATGGATGAAGGAAATACAAGTGCCATAGAAAAAAGTGTTGAAGCTCATGAAGTTGCTGAATTGCCTCCAAAAACATCTGTTGAAGCTAATGAAGTGGCTGAAGCAACTGAAATTCTTGAAATTGCTGGAATGGCTTCAATACTTGTTAATGCAGTCCAAAACACAGACACTAAGGCGCCAATGATCACAAGTAGTGTTACAGATAAGAATTCAGAAAAAGGCAAAGAGAAAGTGGTTAGTATTGCAGTTCCAGAACCCTCAAATGAAAGTGATTTTAAAAAGCCTATCAGAAGTATGAAAAGAGGCGCTGAAGTATTAGAAGATGCGGTTTATAGAATAGACTCAAGTGAAAAGTTGTCAGCATATCACGAGAGGAAAATTCATCCAGACATACCATTTACTGAAGATGAAATAAAGGTTATAGAATACGTATGGAGTGGCAGTTGTCCTGAAGGGTTAGTTTTTACTGCATTAACCTTTAATAAAGTAACTGAATTGCATATTATAGATATATTTTTTTTTGTTTGTGATTTGGTAAAAAAAAACTGAATTATTTTTATAATGCGCAGGGAATTTATATTCAGTGGATTGGGCGTAATAATTGAATGTATATGGTTCTTGAGTCTTTATCCAAACATCCTAATTTCATCAAATATTCTTGACTTATGGAGTCTTGTTCTGGCGTATGAGGAGACATTCCAATCGAGTGCCTCATTTAACTCAAATTTGTACTGCAGTACAGGAATGCTGGTGAGTTTTTTAGTCTATATATATACTTAAAAAATTGTATTTCTATAGGTTGAAATATTTTATATTTTTTTTGTGATTATATACAGCCTCCTGTTCTGGTTGAACAGAAAGTGGATGAAGAACACCTGAGAAAAGTTTTTGATGATAACTTTGAATCTGTTTTACAGAATTCAAAGAAAACAAATTTGGATAACATTAGTATGGTAAGTCATAAATAACATCTATTACTAATACTATTTAAAAATTATTTACAGCATTACAGTTAAATTTTTACAGCATTACTTTGTTTTAGTTAATAATTTTTTATTGAATTATCTACAGGTTATGATTCCTTGCATTTAGATGATAGGTGTTGTAAACCATTACTACTTATTATGCTTCAATATGATATCTGCTGAAATAGAAATCATGGACAACCTTGATGATGATTCGGTGGATCTTGATGACAGATATGGCCCTTATGCCATGACAATGGTAATTTTTTGATTTATGAATCTCATTTGGCTAAATAGCTATGTATTAATAAATACTAGTTTTTTATAAATTATTAGTTTTTTATAACCTTCAAAATTTTGTTATAAATTATTTTTTTTAGATATAACAGGTAATTTTTTTTATTGCATTACATATTATTTTACAGCATTAACAGCAATCTTGTATTTTTTCACAGATCAAATTATTCATTGCTTACCTAGAAAGTGTAAATCATCAAAAACATGCTGCATTCATGAAGGCCGTCCCAAGAGTCTTGAAGATGTCTTGGAGGACAAAAAAAAATGCTGTCGACTGTGGTCTATTTGCTATGAGGCATATGGAGATGTACGTCGGTAAAGAAATATGGTTGATGACATTGCCAGATGAAAATAGAAATCAAAAATCAACTATTCACACTCTCAGAGCAAAGTACTTAGCAAAGATTCTGCTGTTGCCTTGTAACCTTTGGAGAAATGAGTTAATCAAAGCGGCGGACCAACATTGGAAGAAGCAACAAAAGAAACAAAAGATTATAAGTGGTTTCAATGTGAAAGTTAATATTGGGCTCATGAGAAAGTTTGAAGCAAGAATAAAGAAGGAAGTCCTTGGATGAAGTTTAATGAAATTATGTATAAACTTTTGAAGAATTTTATTATGTAAAGTTAACCCAAAACATAAAGTTTGTTTCTATTGTAATTTTATTTCAGCTTGGCCTAAGTACATTGTAAATGCCACTCTATTTACCTAATATTTATTTTGGTTATCCTCTCCTGTAATGCAGTAATTAACCTTTATGATTTGGTAAACTTCTAATGAAAATTAGAAGATTTTTAAACATTATACCTTTATATTTAATATTTTTTTAAAGAAATCTGTTATAATGGTATATTGATTTGATAAAATATGATAAATTTATATATTGATTTGCTAAAGTATGATAAAGTTGTATATTGATTTGGTAAAATATGATAAAATTGTATATTGATTTGGTAAATATTAGTTATAACCTTTCTAGAATGTCTCATTTATGATGAATAAACGACCACCTACGTATTAATCTGTTAAAATTAAATATTGATTTGGAAAAATCTATTAAAATTGTATATTGATTTGGTATATATTACAAACTTTAGGGACAAACTAGTAAATAACAATCCGAGAGGGTCTCATTTATGGTGAATAAACAGCCACGTATCTCTTAAATTCATCACTTACTAAAAATATCTCCCAATATTTCTCTCTCCCCAAGTTTACACACAGTAGATCAAAACAAGATCAAAACCAGATCGATGCATAAAATTTGAAATGCATCAATCCAAAAAGATGGTGAATAAGAATCTGAAATCCTTTACTCCTCCTCGTAAGCAAATTAATACCTCTATTTATTTATTTTCGATATTATTTATGTTTATAACAATCTGATACCAACTATCATTTCATCTATCTAGAAAATAGGAAAAGTGTTAGGCTGATGATAAAACAAAGAGTAGATTATGGAAACGGTAAAAAAAAGTCGCCGGAAAAATCTATAACTATATCAAGCAGTAAGTGATTTATTCTACATCTTTATTTCAATGCGATGTGTTAAATTTGAGTTTTCATGCTTGAAAATAACTGAAATTTGTTAAAATTTGTACTGTAATGCTCTAAAATCCGAGTTAGGTTGATATTAATGAATTAGGTTACACATTGTAAATATTTTGTATAAATGATTGTTTATATGCTTTAAAATCAGTTTGATGTGATTAAATTTATACTCTAATGCTCTAGAATGTGATTTATGTTCATATGAATGGTTTATGTTAACCATTGTCTAAAGTATGATTAAATGTGAGTTTTCATGCTTGAAAAACACTATAATGTGTTAAAATTTGAACCATAATGCTCTAAAATGCTAGTTAGATTCATATGAATGAATTAGGTTACATATTGTAAATATTTTGTATAAATGATTGTTTATATGCTTGAAAATCAGTTTGATGTGATTAAAATTATACTCTAATGCTCTAGAATGTGATTTAGGTTCATTTGAATAGTTTATGTTAGCCATTGTCTAAAGTATGATTAAATGTTAGTTATCATGCTTGTAAAACACTATAATGTGTTAAAATTTGAAGTCTAATGCTCTAAAATGCTAGTTAGATTCGTATGAATGATTTAAGTTAGCCGTTATCTAAAGTATGATTAAATGTGAGATTTCATACTTGAAAATCACTATGATGTGTTAAAACTTGCACTCTAATGCTGTAAAATCCAAGTTATGTTGATATGAATGATTTAGGTTAGCTGTTGCCTAAATTATGATTAAATGTGAGTTTTCATGCTTGAAAATCACTACAATGTGTTAAAATTTGTACTATAATGTTCTTAAATCCGAGTTAGGTACATATGAATGAATTAGGTTACAAATTGTTCATAAATATTGATAAAATGATTGTTTATATGCTTGAAAATCAGTTTGATGTGATTAAAATTATACTCTAATGCTCTAGAATGTGATTTAGGTTCATGTGAATGGTTTATGTTAGCCATTGTCTAAAGTATGATTAAATCTGAGTTATCATGCTTGAAAAACACTATAATGTGTTAAAATTTGAACTCTAATGCTCTAAAATGCTACTTAGATTCATATGAATGACTTAAGTTAGCCGTTGTCTAAAGTATGATTAAATGTGAGATTTCATACTTGAAAATCACTATGATGTGTTAAAATTTGCAATCTAATGCTCTAAAAGCCAAGTTATGATGATATGAATGATTTAGGTTAGCTGTTGCCTAAATTATGATTAAATGTTAGTTTTCATGCTTTAAAAACACTATAATGTGTTAAATTTGAACTCTAATGCTCTAAAAATGCTAGTTAGATTCATATGAATGACTTAAGTTAGCCGTTGTCTAAAGTATGATTAAATGTGAGATTTCATACTTGAAAATCACTGTGATGTGTTAAAATTTGCAATCTAATGCTCTAAAAGCCAAGTTATGATGATATGAATGATTTAGGTTAGCTGTTGCCTAAATTATGATTAAATGATGCTTGAAAAACACTATAATGTGTTAAAATTTAACTCTCATGCTCTAAAATACTAGTTAGATTCATATGAATGATTTTACTTAGCCATTCTCTAAAGTATGATTAAATGTGAGATTTCATACTTGAAAATCACTCTGATGTGTTAAAATTTGCACTCTAATTCTCTAAAATCCGAGTTAGGTACATATGAATGAATTAGGTTACAAATTGTTCATAAATATTGGTAAAGTGATTGTATATATGCTTGAAAATCAGTTTGATGTGATTAAAATTATACTCTAATGCTCTAGAATGTGATTTAGGTTCATTTGAATGGTTTATGTTAGCCATTGTCTAAAGTATGATTAAATGTGAGTTATCATGCTTGAAAATCACTGCGATGTGTTAAAATTTGTACTCTAATGTTGTATATGAATGATTTAGGATAGATATTGTTCAAATTTTGATTAAATGATTGTTTATATGCTTAAAAATCAGTGTCATGTGTTAAAATTTGCAATCTAATGCTTTATATTCCGAGTTACGTTTGTATGCATTATTAAGGTTGGCTGTTGTCCAATATTTGATTAAATGTGACTTTTAATGTTTGAAAATCACTGCGATGTATTAATATTTTACTGTATCAATATATGAATTGGACGTGTAATGATTCATTAAATTCTTAAAAGTTGGATAACATTGTTAATTATTTACAGGTAAAAGCAATGAAAGACTCTCAGAACCAGAGGGATTTAATACAAATGAAGTATCTTCCAAACGGAAAAAAATATGTGCTAAAAACAAAGTTACTGGTAAAAGAGCAGCTGCTGATGACATCCCAACTGATGAAGGAAGAAGCCAAAACAAAAAAAAAAGAAAAAGGTTGCAGCAGTTGATATTCCAGATTCAACTGAGGTACTTGTCGATGCTGAACAAATTCAATCAGACAATGTTTATACATCAAAGACATATGCTCCAACTGCTGTGGTAGAGAAGGTAGTGGTAGAGAAGGTAGCTGAAAAAGGTAAGATGATGAAAAATCGGAGGATTAATGGGAAGAAAGTGGTAGAGAAGGTAGCTGAAAAAGATGTTGCTGAAAAAGAAATTGCTAAAAAAGGCAAAGCAGTAAATATTACAGTTTCAACTGAGGTACTTGAAGATGCTGAACAATTTCAATCAGAAAATGTTGAGACATCAAAGACAGATGCTCCAACTGCTGTGATAGGAAAGGAAGTAGTAGAGAAGGTAGCTGAAAAAGGTAAGATGATGAGAATTCGGAGGATTAAATCGAAGAAAGTGGTACAGAATGTGGATGGAAAAGAAGATGCTGAAAAAAAAGTTTCTAAAAAAGGCAAAGCATTATTTCCCAATATCGTCCCAAGAATGTCAGTGCGTCATTTGAATCTTTTGTTAAAAGCATGCACAACAAGACAGCTTAAGGTTATAGAAGAAATGGGTTTGGGACATTTCATCAATAATTTTGAGTATATGTCGGTGCCAACCAAGATGACATTTTGGATTGTACAAAACTATGATCTTGAAACGGACACTATAAAGATGGAGGATGAAAGAAGAATTAAAGTAACCAAGGAATTAATTTATGACATTTTGGGTGTTCCAATGGGTGAAAAGAAAGTTATCTCTCTACCTAGCACAACGTCTGAAGATAAGACAACTACAGATTGGAGAGCAACAACACCCTTTGCAGGAGAGGATGCAGACAAGATAAATATTTCGTTTCTTGAAGATCATGTTGCTAGATTGACCGAAACAGATTGGTCTTTCCAAGTCGGCTTTTTGGTTATTTTCTTCTCTTGTCTAGCTGAAGGGAACAAAGATGGCACTGCAAATCAAAGATTCATACCATCGGTAAAACGAATGGAAGAATTTCAACAATATGATTGGTGCGAGTATATTTTTGACTGTATTCGATCAGAGATCCAGGATTGGGAACCAGGAAAAACGTTTGCTGCTTCCACAATAGTATTGGCGGTATGTTTTTTTTCAGCAATAACTAATAATGTATTATTTCTTAAATATGATGCAATAAATTTTGAAATATAATGCTAATATATATTTTTTATTTTTTAGCTTATATACTGCAGTTCAACAGATTCGCCTGATCTAAAAGTGGAAAGAACATCACCTGTATTCAAAGGTTGGAGTACAGACTTGCTAAAAAAAAGAGAAGCACAAGAAATAAGGAGTGGAGGCTTTGGTAAACTTCCTATATTCAAAGAATTTGAATATATTCAACCACCAAAGATCAAATTGAAGAAAAGGAAAGAACAAAATAATCTACCAGGTAAGTTATAATCTTATATTAAAAAAATATAGATATATGGAATCATATGATGATTTCTAATATTAGGAATGATCATTGTGTTAACAGAGGGTGGAAGTACTAGCCGAGAAGAGAATCTACAACAGTTCAAAGAAAAAACTAGTCAGGTAATCATCAAGTCGCTTTTGTATTATTAAGTTAAAATATAAGTTCCATATCTTGATGCATTAGTTTAGAAATTTTAATGAATCAAAGTTAAATTTTAGTTAACATAGACTATTTTGCAAAAAATAAATCATCATATTTTTACTGAATAAAAGTTAAAAAGTTTAATGCATCAAACTCATTTTTTATCTATATAAATATTTTTTTTAAAAAAAACAGAAAAAGTTTAATGCATCAAAGTTATCTTTAGCTAAATCTATCTTTTTTTTTGAAAAACAAACAGGATATGAAGGATTTCTAAAATGATAACCTCATAAAGCTTATAGAAATGTTTGTAATCCTAAAAATAGCATATCTTACTGCAATAAAGATTAAAATTTCAACATATCATAGCTTATATATATATATATTTTATTTAATTATATATTATATTATATTTCTCAAAATTATACAAGCATATATAATTTAAAATATGTTAAAAAGTTTAATGCATCAAAGTTATGTTTTACTAAATTTGTTTTTTTCAAAACACACAGGATATGAAGGTTTTCTTGAATCATAAGCTCATAAAGCTTATTCAAATGTTTGAAGATCATGACGCGAAGCTAAAAATAGCATTGAATGAATACCCAGTTGACGATGACTTCAAGGAGATTGTTCAAAAAAGAAATACATTCCTAAAGAGAATGTATAACGATGATGATCCTTTGAATCATCAAGATAAGACTGATGCAGATAGAGATAATGTATTGGATGAAGTTGGTTTGAATGAATCTGTAGAAGAAGATATGAATGAAGGTGACGACGCCGATGAGACAAATATTAATGCGCCTGTTGGGAATGTGGAAGTTGGAATGAATGAAGGTATAGACGCCAATGAATCTGGTAATGCTGAGCCTGTAACAACGGATGAAGGGAATTCTACGCCACACTCAACACCAGAATATGAAAGGCGGACAAGGTCAACAATCAAAGATAAAGCAGCAACAGCATCACCTGCTAAAGGGGGGAAAAATAAACCACCTATTGCCCCTAAAAAAACAGCAAAAGGAAAAGCAGGAGAAGCATCGCCCACTAAAGCAGGAAAAACCTCTAAAAGTAAATGAACAATGACACTTCTCTGGTTTCTACTAATATTTTATCTTATATCGTATGTTTCGGATATTGAATGTCTGTAATATAACTAGAACACCTTTAAAACTTGAATGTCTGTAGTATATTCTAATCTAATTACATATTTAAGTAATATGTAATAACTACATTTTATGCAACAATTTCATCGCATCATAATGTTTATAAACTAAATAGAATTATATTCTATGATATACTACTTAACTAAAGAGTGCAAACTAGATTATAAAGAATATATTAAATCAGCTATTTTCTTTTTTTAATTTGATTTTCTGTCAAAACAGATTGTTTAAATGCTGAAATATGTTCTGAAGTGTGCGATAAAGATGTAAACGAGAGATCTATTGTCATTTATGACGATTCATTTCTTGAAAATCAATCGCAAACGCTATTGTTTGAAAGTGAAGAAGAAGAGATGGAAGTTGATAGTGAAGAAGCAGAGATGGAACTTGACACTGAAGGTGGAATGCAAGATGTTGAATTACCAGATGAAAACCTGGGAGCATATGAAAGTAAATGAAAAACAAACAGTGTCTTATATTGATTATTAATTTCACTGCATCATAGTGATTTAAAACTAGTAATGCACTGTTTAACTATAATGCATGACTAGATAAAAAAACACTATGATGCAGTAAGAAGTAACTATGCTGTAGTAAAACAAGTTATTCTATTTTTTTCCAAAAAAACTGTTGTTTAATTTCTTCTTTTAATAACAGGTTCTAAAAATCTCAAAGAAGCTGGCTTTCCTACAATTGGAATGGAAAATATCAAGAGTTTAATGACCGATTTTCCTTCAATTGAAGAAGTGAACAAAGAGTATTTTGACTACTCCGTTTCGAAACTACCTTTCTTAGCTGAATCAGAAGAGAGTGTGTCAAAAAGTTTCTTAATTGCCGAGCCACCAAAATGTCTCCAGATTCAGAAAAAGGGAATTATAAAAAGTTTACATAGTATGAAATTGCGGTTACCGAAAAACAACGCAAGAGAGGTTAAAGGTAAAACACCATTGTTTGTTGCTGAACAACATGAAGAATATAAAGAGATTCCGATATCTGGTCAACTACGAACTGAAGGAAACAAAACAACTTTTGATGATATAAGGGATAAATTAATGAAAAAGAATGTCGGAAAGTTGCAACGCATGAATGAAAAATCAAATGATGAAGATAAAGGCAACAAAGAAGGAGATCTGTTAATTGCTGAAAGAAATAAGATAGAAAAAGATAAGCCTGAGCCTGTAACAAGAAAAATGATTATGCATGCATCACCAATTAGCTGTATTGCTCCACCAGTTGATATGGAAAACGATAAACGTCAAGTAAAGCTGCCTCCTTCTTTAGTGTCTCCATATTATCAACGGAAAATCATATTGGGCCAACCACTATCAGAAGATGGAAAGAAGATTGCTGAATACATATGGGGTAATAAGACACCTGAATGGTAAGTTCTTAATTATTACATAACATATTTTTTTTCACAGCATCAATATTATATATTTACTGCATCAATTATATTTAAATTATATCACATAGTAGTTATTTTTGAAGCATAAAAAGTCACTTTTAAAACAAACTTTGATCAACAGCTAACCTATAGAATTATATGAACTTAAGTCTAATTTTAGAAACTTTTTGAAGCATCAATATTATATATTTACTGCATCAATTATATTTAAATTATGTCACATAGTAGTTATTAAGAAACTTTTTGAAGCATCAATATTATATATTTACTTCATCAATTATATTTAAATTATATCACATAGTAGTTATTTTTGAAGCATAAAAAGTCACTTTTAAAACAAACTTTGATCAACAGCTAACCTGTAGAATTATATGAACTTAAGTCTTATTTTAGAAACTTTTTGAAGCATCAATATTATATATTTACTGCATCAATTATATTTAAATTATATCACATAGTAGTTATTAAGAAACTTTTTGAAGCATCAATATAATATATTTACTGCATCAATTATATTTAAATTATATCACATAGTAGTTATTTTTGAAGCATAAAAAGTCACTTTTAAAACAAACTTTGATCAACAGCTAACCTATAGAATTATATGAACTTAAGTCTTATTTTAGAACATTATAATGCATTTTTAACACATAGCCTTATATGAACTTAAAATATGAAACTTAAATCTAATTCTAGAGCATTATAGTGCATTCTTAACACATAGCATTATATGAACTTAATTCTAATTCTAGAGAATTATAGTTTATATTTAACACATAGCATTAATTAAAACTTAAGACCAGTTAGTTATTTATTTAATCTTAAATATGAACTTAAGTGTAAATCTAGAGCATTATATTGCATTTTTAACACATAGCAGTGTTTATCAAACATAAAAAATCAATTTTAAAACAAAATTTGAACAATATCTAAACATTGACCAATAACTAAAATAAATCATTCATATGAGCATTAATAAAAAAAGTAAACATACAAACCATCTAGATTCGCTGATTAATTTGTCTGATTCTAGATGATTCCGTAGGTTTGATTCAGTAGGTTTGGTATCACAGCATTATATATATTACCTTGTCTGAAATATTGTATAGTGAGAATATTTTCAAGATGAATAAAAGAGTTGGGGTTGAAGGTGTTTTTTTCTTGAGCCTGTACCCTGAAATAGAAATTGCTTCACTCATATTAGACTTATGGTCTATTGTTCAAAATCACGAGGAACAACACAGAGACAAGCTATCAGACGATGGAAATGTATATTGTCATACAGGAATGCTTGTAAGTAATTCAATTATATAATTTTTTTTATATGTAACGTTTTACATTATGATATACATAACGTTTTGCATTTACTAAAAACAGTCTAATTACACTGTTGATTCGGGGAAGACTATTGAAGAAAGAATGCAAGTTTTTGATCAAAATATTCGTTTGGTTTTAACTGAAGCAAAACGGAAGAATTTTAACGATGTTCATTTGGTAAGTAGATTAATTATGAGAATAAAATGATATAATTGTGATGTTCTATAGAATGAAGTTGATTAATGATAACAAAAATATCTACAGGTATTCTTTCTTGCAATAAAGATATCGAAAGATTCATCAAATCATTTCTATGTAATCTATTTCAATATGAAGACCGCTGAAATAGACATAATTGATAACATAGATTATGGCATCGATGATATAGAAACAATATATGGTTCTTTCCCATATGCTCTGGTAAGTCTACTTTTATCTAATACTTAAAGCATTATGGTGCTATTTTTAAACATCAAACTTATATGTTTCCTATACCTTGTGAATAATATTGATAATTTTACTGCATCATTTTTTTTAAAATAGTGCATTACAAAGCTGTATCTCATACATTTTATTTTAAATTTTCATAGATTGATTCTTTTATAAATTACTTGGAGACACAACATCATCCAAAATGCGCTGACTTTCTAGTTTCTGAGCCTAGCATTATTGATTTTGATTGGAAAACAAAATCCAATAATGTCGATTGTGGTGTATTCGTTATGAGGCATTTAGAAACATATCTAGGTAAAGGAAACTTTTTACAACCTTTGAAGAAAGAAGGAACAATTCAGAAAGCACAATTGAAGATGCTTCGTGCCAAGTACTTGGCCAAAATCCTTCTGATGGACATTAATGTCAAAAAAGCAAGTTTGTTGAAAGAAGTACAAGCATACTTCAGAAAGAAGCCAAAAATTTCAAAGATTATAAAGGAGCATGATGTCAGATATGATAAAGCCTTGTGGAAGAAATTCAATACTACCGTCGAGAAACTTGATAAATAGAGATCTCAGTTTTAAATCTTTTGAATTGAATTTCTAATTATTTTTTCTTCCAATAACTTGTAAACATGAAGGTTTTTCTTTACCAATTACCATATCATAATGAATATTTTTACTGCATTACTGTGTATATTTTACTGCATTACTTTGCATATTTTAGTTATATAAAAAAGTTATGGAATATGTATTGAGTGGCAGTTGTCATGAGGGATTAGTTTTAATGTATTAAAATTTTAAATTTTATTACAGTTTTTCTATATCATTTGATAAAATTCTACTAAAATGCAGTAAAGTTAAATTTAACTGTATCATAAGATATCATAATGTATATTTTTAATGCATTACTGAGCATATTTTACTGCATCATAGTTTAGCTGCAGTAAAGTTAAAAACAAAAGTTATAGCATATGGATGGAGTGGAAGTTGTCATGAGTAGTTATTTTTACTGCATTAATATTTGAAATTTTATAGCATTACTTGATAAATTACAAAAAATACAACATTTTATTAAAAATTTATCTATATGATTTGGTAAAACTCTACTGAAATGCGGTACACGTTAACTGCATCACAATGCAGTAAAAGATATAACTGTATCATACGATATCATATTGTATATTTTTACTGCATCATAGTTATCTATAATAAATTAGTTCTAATGCATTAAATTATACTGAAATGTAGTATAATAGATAAATTATATGTAAAATAACTACATCACAATGTAAATCATCAAGTATTAAAAGTCATTGCATTAAAATGTAAAAGTAACTGCATTACAATACACTTTTGAAAAAACCTAAACCTTTGCATTTATTTCTAGACTTCCTGTATCTCATTCTCATTTTTTTTACAATTTATTTTGAAGAATTTGATCCAAAATAGAGTACTTATTTTGGAGTATTTGATCTCAACCCAGATCTTCTAGGTAAAACAGCTTGATTCTTGGGAGAAATGTGTTGATTCGGAGTAGCTTGAAGATTGGCTCTCTCAGACAAACCTGTGCAAGTTCTTTTATTGTGTCCTGCTTTTTCACCACATACACCACAAGTCCTCCTCTTACTAAGTTCTTCAACTGTGACTTCAGTTACAGGCTTCAACCTAGAAAAGCATCCTGGACCTCTCGCTCTCCTAAGATTTGGATTTAGAACTTTATCATTCTCATTTTCAGGCTCATTGACACCCAGCAATGCACAAATCGCAGCTTTGTTATTCATTTTTGGGACCACTGGTACATCAATTTCTGCTTGCTTGAGCAACTCTTTCATCTTATCTTTGAAAATATGCAAATTATCAACCTTGTGCACCAACCGATCAATAGTAGATTCAAAAATATGATACAATTCTGTGACTTCAGTCTGCACTGCATTTGATACACCACTGACCATGCGACGAGCAGAACTTGAAGGCTTTACATTCTTTAACCACCGTTTATGTAAGTACTTTCGTGGAAACTCCTTTACATCATTCATTATGAGAACATAGAATGCATGACGACAAAGAAGACCGTACGACTCGTAACGGTTACAGCTACACTCAAGCTTTATCTCAGACTTACAAAACTCAACCTATAATAATAAAAAAAAAAGTATTAGTAGTCATATATACTGTTTTGCAATCATATATAAACTGAAATGCAGTAAAATAATACATTTGCAGAAAACAAATAAACTGAAATGCAGTAAAATAATACATTTGCAGAAAACAAATACACTGAAATGCAGTAAAATGATACATTTGCAGAAAACAAATACACTGAAATGCAGTAAAGATGAACATACCTGATAAATAGGAAACTCATCTGAACCCTTAAAGATATGATACTGGCTATCACGAACAGAATATCTTTCAGTGTTGCCATTTTCCACAACAGACATAGCAATACAATACTTGTATGAATTAAACATTTCATCTTGCACATCGAAGAAAATGGTTCTAGTAAATAACTTGCAAGCTTCTTTCTCCATTTGAAGGTCTGTTTTGAAAGCTGGCGTTTTATATCTTGAATCATGATCATTTTTCCTTTCAATATACCTTTGATACTCGATAGCAGTGTCATAATGGCTTAAGAATTCAATAAGAGTAAGACGTGGGTTGGTCCATTTTCCAAAGAAATGATTTTCACTTTCCGATCTTGAAGTTGTACGCATTAGACCAGCCATAGGAACATGCCTCAAATACGCAGGTATCCAACTTTGCCTCAGATCAAACATGTCAGCCAACCACTTGTTCTCGCCAAGATCAAATTCATTTATCATACAATTCCATTCTCTTTCAAAAACCTCAGGCGTAATTTGGTCTGTCCACACAATGTCAAAAATACGTCTCTTAAAATCTGTTCTATTACATAGTTCAGCACCCACCTATAATAAAAAAACAAAATAATTATAAGTAAACATGAAATGCATTATAGTGCATATTTACTGCATTATGGTGCATTATAGTGCATATTTTACAAGATTTACTGCATATTTACTGCATTATGGTGCATTATGGTGCATAAACTGAAATTTTTTTTTAAGATAAAATACCTTCGTGCCCAATTTCATCATAATGTGCCACATACAAAAGCGGTGAACTGTATTGCAAAAAACTTCAGCTATTGCAATCTTCATTGACGGATCTTGGTCTGTGATGACAACTTCTGGAGCTTTACCAAACGCTTCTTTAAATTCTTTAAGCAACCATATGTAAGCTAACGCACTCTCATCGGCAAGCAAAGCAGCAGCAAATGTAATACAGCGGTTATGATGGTTGATACCAGTAAAGGGAACAAAAACCATTTGATACCTACAGTTAAATAACATAATAACAAATTAAAAAACATAATAAACTAAAAAACATAATTTTGGAGATAAAAAAGAAAAAAATTATACTTGTTAGATCGAAAAGTCGCATCAAAAGAAACTATGTCACCGAACGTAGCAAAGTTTCTGATACCTTCTTCATCAGCCCAGAATAGACCAGCCAAGCGATTATCAGGACCTAAAAAAAATTAGAAACTAATTATAAAAACTACTTGATAATATCTAAATGCATTAAAATATATGGTTAATTCAGTAAAAAAATGAAACATCAAGGTTTATGTTTTAAGTTATAAAACATGATGCAGTAAAATCTAAAAAGATTAATTTACTAGAAAAAAAACTCAGATAATAGAAGAAATAACCACCTTTAAAATGTTTGACAAAAAAAACCAGGGGAGTGAAGTTTTCGACTAATCAGCTTCTCTACAGCCATCTGAGCGTCTTGATCACGAATAAAAACAGTAATCTTCTTTTTTTCATTCTTGCAGTCATCAACTGTTACACCAACGTTATCAAACCCACCGTGAAGCTGTTTCATCAATCTAAACCCTATAGCAGGACCAAAATTTGCATTCGAAACTTGATAGAGGAAATGCTGCTTTGTATAACCCACATTCCTCGAATTCTTCATAAAAATCATGTCTCTTTCAGCTACAAGAGGGTGATTATGACCCTCTGTGAAACTAATAACCTCAAAGATTTTTCCTTTTTTCTTAATAAGAATTGACGCCAAACACCCACACCTAAACGTAGGCTTCCTCCTAATTTGCTTTTTCTTAATATCTCTAAACCTTTGAAAATCACCACTACCACCGCCATCTTCAACTACACCATTTTCTGGTAAATCAACATCTACATTATCAACACTAGCTTTATCTTTAGGTTGAAGAAAACCTTCTCTACTACAAAGTAAATACTTTGTTGTCGGAATATCATAACCTACTGCCTTGTACTCTCCACCTCTCCTAACATCAAACCCACCCTTTTTCCCATAAGCTACATAGAAATTGTACGCTTGATCAATTGAAACAAATTGACATCCTACTATAGGTACTTGACCATGTGGTAACTCATCAGGAAACCAAGTCCTAGTGCCATCTATACCAACTTTATAGTAACCTACATGATCTCGTACGGTATTTGTTTCATAATCATCTGCCGCTGCAAAAATAAAAAATAATAAAAAAGTAAGCTAGATAAATGATATAAGTTAAATAAGAAATAAAAACAAAAAAAACCATAAAATGATGAAAAATAAAAAAAAACTATGAAGGATTCAGTAAAATATAAAACTTTTAACAAAACCTAAAACCATAATTCAATAAACAATACCTATAATGCAGTAAAACAACCTTGACTATAAAATCAAGCCTTTGAACATCAAATCACATATCAATCTCTATTCTGATCAATCTCAATTTTAATCAATCTCTATATTAATAAATTCATGATATAATCAACCTAAAAAAAGTAATTCAGTAAAACATACCTATTATGCAGTAAAAACAACATCCACTATAAAATCAAGCCTATGTACATCAAATAACATATCAATCTCTATTCTGATCAATCTCAATTTTAACCAATCTCTATTCTAATAAATATCTGATATAATCAGCTTAAAAACAGTAATTCAGTAAAAACTACCTATTATGCAGTAAAACAACCTCCACTATAAAATCAAGACTATGTGTATCAATCACATATCAATCTCTAATCTGATCAATCTCAAATCTAATAAATATCTATTCTAATAAATATCTGAAATAAAAAGCTTAAAAACTGTAATTCAGTAAAACATACCTATTATGCAGTAAAAACAACATCCACTATAAAATCAAGCCTATGTACATCAAATAACATATCAATCTCTATTCTGATCAATCTCAATTTTAACCAATCTCTATTCTAATAAATATCTGATATAATCAGCTTAAAAACAATAATTCAGTAAAAATACCTATTATGCAGTAAAACAACCTCCACTATAAAATCAAGACTATGTGTATCAATCACATATCAATCTCTAATCTGATCAATCTCAATTTTAACCAATCTCTATTCTAATAAATATCTGATATAATCAGCTTAAAAACAATAATTCAGTAAAAAATACCTATTATGCAGTAAAACAACCTCCACTATAAAATCAAGACTATGTGTATCAATCACATATCAATCTCTAATCTGATCAATCTCAAATCTAATAAATATCTATTCTAATAAATATCTGAAACAAAAAGCTTAAAAACTGTAATTCAGTAAAACATACATATTATGCAGTAAAAACAACATCCACTATAAAAGCAAGCCTATGTACATCAAATAACATATCAATCTCTATTCTGATCAATCTCAATTTTAACCAATCTCTATTCTAATAAATATCAGATATAATCAGCTTAAAAACAGTAATTCAGTAAAAATACCTATTATGCAGTAAAACAACCTCGACTTAAAATCAAGCCTATGTGCATCAATAACATATCAATCTCTATTATGATCAATCTGAATTCTAATCAATATCTGATATAATCAACCTTAAAAATGTAATTCAGTAAAACATACATATAATGCGGTACGAACTAAAGAGTTTAAAAGTAACTAAACTACAATGCAGCTAATATAAAGAGTATTAAAAAAACGCCATGATAAAAACTTACAAAAAACACCAGAAGATGATGATGATGATGACGACGCAACACTACTGAACGAAGATTCAGTAAACATAATGAATCAATAACCAGTGGTTAGAGATACGGTGGTTACAGTTACGGTGATGACGGAAGTTGGTTACGGTGGTTTGTGACGGTGATCTCGACGATAGTTCCGATTGGTGGTTATTGGTGGTTAGGGTTTATCAGTTTAAGATAAACCGAAGAAGAAAGAACTAAAAAAATTAGATGAAAAAGAACTATAAATAGTTTCGGTAAAAATTGAAAAAATGCCCCTAAAGTTTCTAAAATTACAAAATTACACCATTTTTTTTTAAAAAAGAGGGGGACACATGGCAGCATGTGGTTCCACCTCATTTATTTTATTTTAAATTTTGTTTTATTTTACCCCACTCCTATATATATATATATATATATATATATATATATATATATATATATATATATATATATATATATATATATATATATATATATATATATATATATATATATATATATATATATATATATATATATATATATATATATATATATATATATATATATATATATATATATATATATATATATATATATATATATATATATATATATATATATATATATATATATATATATATATATATATATATATATATATATATATATATATATATATATATATATATATATATATATATATATATATATATATATATATATATATATATATATATATATATATATATATATATATATATATATATATATATATATATATATATATATATATATATATATATACTAGTGGCAAAACCCGTCCGATGGACGGGTATAACTTTTGATTGTCGTTTGTCCTTTTTTTATTTGATAAATATTTGTTTGTAAACTTATTTTTTGGTAAAGTCGTCTTTTAATGCATTATTAGTTGACATGACATGTATATGTTGTTTTACATTTTTTATCTATGTGAAAATTTGTTTGTCTTTTATTTAAGGACAACGTTAGTTATTTAATGATTTTTCAGTATAATTTTACAAAAAGAACATGAATTTTTTTTTATTCTCTGTTTTTGTTAGAATATATTTTTAGTAATATATAAATGTGTTTTGTTTTATTTTGTATTTGAATATAAATATTCATTTATTATTGTTAAGGAAGCGTTTTTCATACTTGTGTTTAAATTAAATCGGTCCAGTTAAACTATGCTACTAAAATATATATTCATATTTTTTTTATTGTGTAGCGTATTCATAGTATTTATACCTTGAATGCACTAAACATTTATATTTTTATGATTTTATGTATATTTTGGTGTTAAATTTTTTAATTTTAATGTTATGGCAAAATACTCTCTAAACGTAATATTTTGATAGGACTTGTGATGGTTGCTTACATTTATTTGTTTAGTTAAATGTTACGGATATATATATTTTACAAAGTGTTTTTTAAACATAGCCAACATATGTATCGGATACATTTCGTTCAAGCCTGTTTTTAGACGTTGTAACTATTTAAACCATATATAATCAAGTTTCTTAAATGTATACATACATTATTTAGGCTCTTTTTTCCCTATTTTGAAAAATAAAGAAAGTCCTTTCGCATGAAACTTTCATTTTTTAAATATAATTAAAAAAAATATTGGTAAATTATTCAATTGTTCTCTCTCTACAACACAAAAACTTGTAAATTACAGTAGAAACTCTATAAAATAATACATTTGAGACCAATAAAATTTATTAATTAAAAGAGTTATTAATTAATCGATAAATTAATAATTATTAATTTATATATTAATTAATATTTTTAAATTTATAGTAGAATACTTAGTTTACAAACACCTTTCAAGCTTCCACTTAATTATTGTATATAATGCATGTACGTATATTAAATGAATGACCCAATTTGAAATAAATCTTCAATCTCCCACCTTATTATGCTTCTTGTGTTCAATGTATCACTTTATGGATTTGATCAAAGAGTTGGGTTATCGCAATGCAATGGATGTCAAAAATGTTCTGACTCACCCAGAAGAAAATGTAATTGCACAGTTGTTGACTGATGAAGAAATTATTGAAAGCGTTATTGGAATTAATAAAGATGATATCGATAAAGAAGATGATGAAAGTTCTACAATGGAGCCCCCTTTGCGAAATGAAACTATTAAAGCAGCAATCACATTGAACAATTTCTTGTTGAGCTATGAGAAAACAACACCAGAAGTTCTTACCATGCGAATTAGAGACGAGATTCAAGGGTAAATTGATTTCAATAAAAAACAAAAGACAATTGAGTCATTTTTCAAGAAACCTTCATAAATCATTCATGTAATATATTATATATAAGGAATTATTAATTTATATTTTATATGGGGTCTATAAAAATTATCAAAAATGTATTATCTTATAATTTTAGCGAATTATTAATTTAGCACCCTATCCCGAGTCGCGACCGGCAAAAAGTATTATCTTAGAAAGTTTATTAAATAATCGAGTATTAATTTATCGAGTTTCTACTTTATAGGGAAAGGAATCCCGTGTCCGTGAAGGTGTTTGTGTGTCCTCAATCATTGCAACCCTCGTATGTGACCCTATTATATGTTGCACTTTCACCATTTATTCCGTGAGCAACAAAATATAGCATAATGATAATGCTCCGAAGAAACCGACAATGTGGCAAGATAATGAAGCCAATGTGGCACCGTGTATATATGTTTGTTTTTTCTTATGTGCATCATCCCAGATGAGCCACCATTATTCCTCTAATATCGCTGCAACCAACCTATAAACAGATGATTTGAAATGTTAACGCAATTCTTTATACTAAATAATGGTCACCCAAAACTATAATCATTTGTTAAATTAGAACCTCTCGGTATATTTTGTTGGTCTACATATAAATGAAGGTTGTTATTGCATAGCCTAACACTTAAAAGAGGGTCAAGTATAATCCGCTGAAAAAACAGACATTAAATACACCATATAAAATAAGTCTTATTCTTAGTGGGCACCCAATAACCATACGAACTACTGTACAAAACAATTACCCTTGGAGGTAGAGTAATCAAGTCCTTGTTTATAAAAAAGGATAGCATGTCATTCTTACTACGGTTATATAAATCATCAATCAACACTGTTCTCCACTACATTTGTGCAATAAATGGTAGATGGTCTCATGAAGGCATGAATCATTCAAAAGATAGCCCGATGGGGTGATGAAAAATACATTTGGACGGCAAAAGAGGCAGTAATGTATGGATCGTAAGGCCTCACTATTTGCAGTTCTTAGTGTGAAGTTTCTGACATGAGATCCAATTAGAACCTAAACTTGCTATTGGTGTTTTAGACAAACTGAACTGGAAAAATTATAAACAATAAATAAATCAAGGACCTTCAAATTCTGAGGAGTGAGTACAGCCACACGACCTAAGAATAACTCTAGAAAGACGAGCTGCAATTTAATTACTTGCAGTGAGATTCAAAAATATAACATTGAACAAACATAATTAGCAGGTGGCTAACCTGCTAAAAGGTCATCCATAAGTTTTATGAGTTATAAAGAGAAGCACATGTGGCTTAATAAAACTTATTTCAGATTCAACTTCTTTGCAGGACTCCTACAGAAAAGATGGCGAACGATCCAAATTCCACATGTACAAAAATGTGCATTGTTGAGGTTTACTTCAGAATGTGTATAGTCTACAAGTGTAACAGGTACTATGGTAAGATTCCCGTGTCAAATATCTTTAAACCGGGATGAAATAATTGCTCATTGTGTAAATACTTTCGACATCTAGAGTTAAATCGTCCTCGGTTTTGTGCTTTTTTATCCATCCTCTGTTGCATCTTTTCTTGGCCACCAAATTTTTGAGTTCTTCCATAGTTCCTTTGAGCTCGTTTATGTATTTAATTGTGTCGCCAACCATTGATGTGCGATCAGCCTTTATTGCAGCAAGAACACAAGTTAATAATGAATCAAATTATCAAATGTAATAAAATTCAACAAATTGTTCAAAGGGTCTAGTTCAGATATCCCTTTCGTTCAGAGTAAGTCAATCGCAACACACTCTCCAATAAGCTTTGTCAGAGGGAGTCTGCCAAGCAATTCTACAACTCCAATATCAAGTTTGCATTGGTCTTCAAGAAGGTTCGGCCCCCAAGCAGGAAGCTCAAGACTACATACAAGGCTTCTAGGCCTAATTCTTTTGTGTAAGTGGGATCAATTATTAGGATGCTTGTTGGCCTCTTCACTAAGTATCGAGTTGCTGGAAATTTTGATTTCTGTTTTGAAACGGCTATTATATATTTCTGAATGTAGGATCCTATGATGGTTTTAGAAATCTTGGATATTGGAGATTTTTATATTGCTTTGATAATTAGAGTATCCTATTATTAGGTTATATGCTCATCCCTGTTACAGAATCTTTAATTTTGTGCTTTTAATTTTGTGCTTTTACTTTTGCTGATTTATGAGTTTTTATTACCAAAGACGCCATTAGATTTTTTGATAAAACTATTTCCTGAAAGAACTTAAACAATCATGTTGATTTCTGGATTAAAGTTTAAGACTAATGAATATATCTAAACATTTAAATTGAAATTGAGCATGGTGCATTGTTGATTGCAACTCCTCTACCCCATATCTATCAGCACTCGACCACCTTGAAGTATTGGCCATTGTTTTAATACTAAAGCCTAATAAGCTTATAACTAATAATCTCGAAGTATATAATTACATGTATTGAAGAACAGGAGATATTGCTAGCAATTAGTAATTGGTTCGAGTATTTTAGTTTTCTAGCCTTTTTACACAGTATAAGTTGCACTTGCAGTTCTTTAACTTTTATAATCTGATCCGGATCAGCTTCGGGCCTACCCTACTTATGATGGCGCATAGTTTTATCAGGGTCTCCTATTATGTATTTGCACTCAAGTTCAAAAACAGGCTTATAGTTTGCATTTTTAGAAGAAAAGAATCATAAAGTGTAGTTACCTGATATAATTCCGCTAAAAGATTATGAGCCCTTCCATAAGAGAGTTCTATTCTGACAGCTTCTCTAACTTCGAATACTACTTCCAAAAGCCTACCTATATAACAAAACATCACTCTTTTATGAGCTTATTGAATTTTGAAAAGGTCACTCTTTTAGATTAATTGAAACTCTACTCAACCTTTATATAAACTGCACATAAAAAATCATAGTTTTATAATATATACCTATAGAACAAACGTCGGGCCTCTGTTGCAGAAAGTACTCCTCTTCCTGTTGTAGAATCTCTACCAAGTGATTCATCTAGATCCTGAATTCATATGGTCAGATCTCTTATACTATATAAGAAAGATAATTATTATAAGCTATCAGCACAAGCCCACTAAGAAGCTGTTTAAAATCTCATAGAAAATGATTTAAGCATCCACATATTAGACCATAGACCAACTATATCATATACACTTTCAGAATCGTTATATCAACCACAACAATGCACATAATTCTGCTATTTTAAAACGACTAAACACCTTACCAGGACTATCAGAATGGGTAATAACCCTACCATGAATATCAAAATGGGTAATACTGAAGATTAGCACAAAGATTTCTCCCATTGGTTTAGCTTTTCTTGTTGTGGACCAATGAATCGACACACTTCTGGTCCTATTACCCCTTTTTAGTTTAGGTCTGGGCACCTTACTTTAGTTATTTTTCTTGGATAACATAACCCGAGTAACCATTCTTCATAATTCTTTTGTAAACTCAAATCATATTTTCTCCATTAATAAATGACAAGAAGTCATCAAAGGAACGATCGTCCACATGGTCCGCTTCAACCTCAACGCTCTAAAAATCCAATTATCTATCCCAAATGTGCCAGAACCTAGCTCCCTTAATTCCTCAAGACCTTCTTTCATTATAATCTGCCATAACCAACAAATATCGACTTCATTTCTCCCTACCAAAATAAAGGACCACAAATTTTGGATCAGCATACTGTTCTAAATGGCGATATTTTGCAGCCTGAAATTTTACTGTTGGGTGGAAGTGGTTGTCTCAAGGTTTCTGATTTTCGATCGAATGCACTCCCATAGCAAGCTTGAGTGATTTACGAAATTCAGGTTATATCAGGACTTGAGTACCACAACTTAACAAAAACCTTAACTTTACACCATTTTCATCAAACAAAAGTTTGAGTAACTAAAGCACTAAATACTGAAAAGTACACAAATACCTTTATAACCATCAGCAGTCGCGTCTTTGTGGTTGTTAGTCCCTCAAACATAAACCCGTCTATAATATCTAGTGGCCTAAATTGCGAGCAACAATTGTTAGAACTCCTCGTAGTCCTGATAAAAGAAAAAAAAACTAAAGACATCAGTCAAATAGAATTTATATATGTGTCATAAACTGTTCTGTATTAGTCTGAAGTATGCAGATTGCAACATCACTTATCCTTTTGGTGGTATACCTGTTGAACCTATAAAAGGAATGGATGATGTTTGGGTTGAATAGTCTAACTGAGTTGATGATTCTGACGTGAACCTAGAAAAAAACAAATATGACGTAAAGAAAATGAAAAACATGGTAATTTTTAATACATTATCCAAGGGTTAAAAATAATATCACCCCGACATCCTTTTGCATAATCATCTGTCTCATAAGAGAAGAACTTGGTGACTAACATTAAACCACATAATAAGATACTTCAGTACATGTGATAAAGTGATAAACCTTAATAGTTAAGTAACCAGTTTATTAATAGAAAATTATTTCTTATAGACAATCACATAGGAACTGTTGTTATCAGACTTTGACATTTCTTTTATGTTATTAAAAGGGACAAACTATAGAAAATGTAGGTAGTGAAAGACAAATTTTCTTCATTCTATGATGTTTACTTTCAAATATCAAACTCGCAATTTTCTTCATGGGCTCGAGTCTCGATACATGCTCACTTCAATTGTTGCTCCGTTGGGGCTGAAGAGTCTACGACTGATGCCAAAAAGCACCTGGTACTCCCGCCAAATCGCCAATCTACATAACACCCTCTTCAGCTTGAGGGACATGACTACTCATTCTCTACCTCGAATAATTTACCCTCAGTGGGTCCATGATCTTTAAGACAGAACAAACAGTTACTTAAATATCTGAATGTGGATACATAGACTCTGAAAGTAGATCTTTTGTGGCAGTTTTCAGATCCAACAGTAGGCTCAGAGCGAACACGCAGTTGACCTTAGAAGTCAACACCTTGAGGCAAAGTGTCAAGACCTTGGGACGGGTCAACGTGGTGGATGTACTTAGCGGTAATGGTTCAAAGATCCCAAGTAAGAAAATCACGCCAGTATCATTGTATCATTGATCTTTGATAACAGAGCCAAGTGGTCAAGAAGATTAGGTGAGCTCACAATCTTGCATCCACCAATTGCACTTTTTTTATTGCCTTATGCATTCTTGTTGCTTAAACGTTTTCTAGATAGCAGGTACATGCTTTTAAGAAATATACTTTCCACTAGCTGCAAATGTTCAACAATCTTTGAAAAAAAATGCCGAGGTCAGCCTAGAAAAGCATTAAGGGGATTATATGCCTACTACTTATTAACATTACAAAGGTCTGATTCAAATTATATAAATTTGCATTCATATGAACAGGAAGAGTTTGTTATAATATACTAAGCAAGAAAAAACAGAAATACAGAAGAAAAACGTTCATTCGCAAAATGAGAGCTATGGGTTGTGTGTGTCTTTCATTGGTGCAAGCTAATTGTGGTTTTACCTAACAACGAATAAGCTAAAAAGCTAGAAAACAATACTTCCAAACTGCAATATCAGTAGCGAGTAAAAATTGAATTGTGATAAGATAAGTGCTTAGCATATACAACGTACCCAAAGCAGAATATAGACTCGCACCTAAACAACTTCAGGATGTACATGATAAAAGAATAGCATAAGTAAATTTTTGCCTACTCGTACCAAACCTCAGATGGTTAGACATTTGCTCTTTGTATTTTAACCTAAACGCCCCTTTATATCTTGTTCAGCTGGATGTAACAAACACCAGTTGGCTTAATTCTACGCGGTAGTTCTTGTCTTCTTTTATCAATTTCCCAGCTTGACCCATTGTCCAAGGTTTGATGGTTGCTCGGTTTAATACCTTAGTTCGTTCGCATATTTACTTAAGTTAGTCTACGATTTTACCAAAACATAAACATAAACATATGATCATAAACATATGA
The DNA here is from genome assembly GCA_025667525.1 of Glebionis coronaria. NCBI lineage: Eukaryota > Viridiplantae > Streptophyta > Magnoliopsida > Asterales > Asteraceae > Glebionis > Glebionis coronaria. The sequence goes on along the minus strand of JANFOE010002077.1, from coordinate 2,246 downwards.
TCATCTTTAATTTAAGTACATATATACTCTAGATTAGCATAAGGCTTGCTGATCACCCCAAACAGATCTCCTCTAGCAGTATATGTAGTATATGTTAGTTTAAATTTTGATTGATTCCTATTTAGTAAGGGTGATAAATAATACAGTACACACTAAGTCACGATGCCTATAAACTTTCAATTTTAACAGTAGGAATATAATATGTCATAAACAAAGTATGTAAACTCACATTTCTAAGTTCGCCTTTTAGCAACCAATCTTCTGTCCTGCTCCACTTGGTTAATCGGAACAGCAAAAATCTTCACCAAATTTTAATTTTGGAGTAGCATATTTAAGATATATAGACTTATGCTTTCAGACCTTCCAACTTCTACATATTTTTCGGCGTTTATAAGGTCATACAATCTTTGCAACGTAATCTTTGCAACGTGATTAAATCTAGCTCCATCTCTTTCACTAAAATCCTGCAAAAAAGGGATGGAACTTCCATGATAAAATAAATTTCATTGTTATGAATTTGTAAAGGGCGTTTGGGAAAAGCCAATATAATAATTTTAAAGTAGATAATTAATTTCAAGTCCGATTAAAACTGCCTATTTGCTTATGTTACAACGAAATAAGACGGTTACACATAAAAAAGGCTTTTCAATAAGCAGTCTCCAACATCAACACCCTTGGGGCTAAAATGCACAAAAAAGTAACAAACATGTAGATTTTGCTAGTTTATGTCCTCCACGTAAGTACATAATTTGTTTAGTTGCAAAATACATATAAGCATCAGCTTAATATAATGATTCAGAACTACCATTTGCTAAAAAATAACAAAAAAGATACATTTAATCCCAAACTTCAGTTTTCCTAAAGCTCAAGAAGATTAGTGCTTTATGTAGCATTACTGTGGTGAATTTGTAGTTATAATGACTACAATGGTAGAAGTGGAGGATTGTGTTTGCTTTCATATTAGAGACCAGACAACCCAGAATGAAATAACACGCAAACAGTTTTAAACCTTTGTTGCATGTCGAACTCGACGTACGGTTCTGAATGGCAGAGACACTTGAACGGTTGGTTATACACCATGTGCACACACTTGTATCGATATAAATGTTTCGCAGTTCTGGTACTGGTAAAACGTGTTCGTGTAATCCTTTTCAATTGCTTATATTGAAAAGGGTGAACCATAACAAATAGCTAGTGATCATATGCTTCCAATACACAGCCTATATCCAGAGGTAACATCTGCAATAAGGACATTTTTATTTTTGTTAGGAAAAATACAGAATGAGTAACGTACATAAGCTCACACGCAATGATTGACCAAACCTGACCATCTATACGACTGATAATTTCTTGAACACCTTAATTTTTGGATAGCAAAGTGACATAGTTACCCTCAATTTAAAATTAAATAGTTAGTGAAAAACAAAATGTGAATAAAACAAAACAAAGCCTCAATTTAATAACCTACCATTTTGCGTGAACCCATCTTTCATCTCGGCAGCAATCATTGTACACAACTTTGCCTACAATTAAAAGACAATCCAATTATTGGAGCAAAGCTATTAACAATCATAAAACAAATAAAAAAATGTATGAAGGTTTTGGATTACCCATGTTGGACTCTCGTGAGTCATATACAGGTTTACATGGAAAACCAATAACGAAGTTGTTTACATCAAGTAATTCTCCACTAACTTTTGCAAATACTGTAAACAAATTAAAGATTAAAAAAATCGCAATGAAGCTACATGATCTCTTCTTAGATAGGTCTTAGTAGCTGCGTTGGAGTGGCGAGAGGCAAAATCTTCAAAATTCGTCATCACGAAAAAGAAAGACGAAATTACTTCTGAAGCCCTAAATCAAGAATTAAAATCAATAATTGAAATTCATAATTGCAAACAAAATTAACAGGTAAATTGATCAAGTAACCTACTTTGAATCAATGTGAACAAATTAAATACAAGATTACCTAGAAAGATTATTATGAAGCCAGTGATAATTTTTAGTGGATATTTTTACTGGTTGTAGAGAGAAAAAAATTGGGCTCTGTGTATATGGGGATATCGTTAATGACGAGAATGATAGAATAAAGCATCGAAAATTATAAAATAAAAATAAAAATTAATCAAAACACGGCCCAGTAGTCCAGAACGTGGGTCGGCCCAGGACAGGATAATCGTGCTGACGTGGATTAGGCTATTGATTGGTGACGTGGCAAATCCCTCCTGTTATATATAATGTAAAGA
>JANFOE010002076.1:0-86324 GCA_025667525.1 Glebionis coronaria | reverse complement strand
CGAACGAATCAAATTGTTCCGAATGAAGGAAGTTGTTCCGAATGAACACTTTTTCTTAGTTTTATAATTTCAATTTTAGTTTATTTTAAATTTATGATTTTAAGTTTTAAACTTTATTTCTCCCGCCTTTTTACTTAATCACACTTTTAATTCACTTGCATTTAATTTTAGTTTGCCTTATTTACTTTTAAGTCTGCCTTTTTATTTCTCGTCACGTTTTTAATTCCTGGTCAAGTTTTTATATTTCAGTATTTCTTTTTACCGTCTTTACTTTATTTTTATTTGTTTCATGTTTTTATTTTTCATTAGTTTTAGACAACGACCATTTCCCTTTTATTCCACCAAGAACAACTGAGTCGCACTTTGAACCGGAAATCAATTCGAGAAGATACCGAGAACGAACTTTTCAACCTAGTAAAATCTCCTTATTAAGGATGCCATTTTTTATTGCGATAAATATGGAGATGAAGATGAGATGTTTGATTTTTTGTGTGTAAAAAATAAAGAAGATGCTGGGGTATTTATTAGTAAATTTTGGGTAAAAATTTTTATTATTTTTTTATTTTAAAAAAAACGGTTATATTTAGTGGTGGGGCCCAATGGTATAAAACTCACCTGGGTGAGTTTGGCCAGTTTTTTTGTGGTTGGGAAACAACTCGCGCGCGGGTGATGATATGTGGGGTGGGGGCTGCGCGTGACTATAGCCAAGTCACGGGTGGAATATCTCCCACCAGCATTATATAGCACTATATGGATAAGGTACGTAAGTATATTAAATTTTATCTTCTACATAATGTATATTAGAGATTCAGAAAGTAGTTTGATATTTTCATATTACATACGTATTCTCAAGTTTTAATTTTTGATTACTTAAGTTTCTTATATCTTATATCTGGTTTATGTATTATGGATATTAAAGGTGGCAAATTTTTCTCATTTTAATAAATACTAGCATTGTATCCGCGTGATGCAGCGACGGATATCCGATGACTATTATTTTACAGACGGGTGTTATATTTTTACCCATTAAGTTTGTATTCAAGTTAAAGTTAATGTTGTAAAAAAAGTTAAATTAAAATAAAATAAATTCAGTGAAAATGAAAAAACAAAAATTAATAACAAAATATCAAAATAGATGTTGAATTAAAGAGCACGAAATTTTTATAAATTTGATGAAATTATAACAAAATATCAACATGATACCTTGTAACTCAAAATGATACAAGAAACATCAAACTTTTAAGTGATACCTTGTAACTCAAAATGATACAAGAAACAGCAAACTTTTAAGTGTTATATACCTTTTGTTCTGGTCTATCGATTGTCCTGCATAACTTCATCTCTAATGCCTGCACAAATTTGGATCAAGATAATAACTTTAAACTCATAAGTAATATACCAATACTAGATTTATCTTGAAACTACATATACCTATCATAAAATTTGACGGAGCGATCAAGATGACCAACACGAAGCATTACTTGACAATGAGGTTCAGGAGTGCCATGCCTTTCGGTGAGCTCAAAAAGGTAGCCATCAGGGTCTTCAGCAAATGCCATTACACTCTCGACCCATCATTAGCTAGACCCGACCCCCTTGTGATGATTCCACCTTTAGCCATAGTATGTTCAGCAAGTTTATAAACCTACCAAACGGAAGAAAATTTAGCACAACAAGTAAGGCAACACATACATCAGCAGTAGCAATTTCAAAATGCCTAAATACTTCAACTATATCATTTTTTTAATTTTTCTTTTGGTAACCGTGATTTCTGACTCATTGGCCGACTAATTCACGGGGTTTGAGCCCACCGCCACACAGACTCAAACCAGGTAAAGCCCTCCCTTTTCAGGAGATTGGCGTGACCATTTCAAGGTTGTTTGCACCTAGCGGGAATTGAACCCCTTCCATAATCTGTGCATTGACGTAAACCTATCTATGTTTCAAAATTACTGAATACGGCTTAAACAATAGCCAAAAAATAATAGACAATAAGAGGTGAGTTCCACATAAAACATGAACCAATAAAATAAGAAAATAACCAATCTCAACCATTCATTTTTTCCATAAAAACAAAAACTTATCTTTCACTTTTTTTCTTAAAAACACCATATCTTTCAAACGATAAATCGTCAGATTACGAAAAATACACCATTGTGACGAAAAAATTCTTATCTTTCAGTAGATAGGCACTTTGATATATTTTTGACGATTTTTTATTATTGCGATTTTCGACTATAAAAATCACATGTGATTCGAAAAAATTACTTGTGATTTTTTTAACAAAAAATTATATTTTTTACAGAATAAATAAATAACTTTTATTATTATTTATTAGTGTAATTATTTACATAGTCGAATGTAAACACGTAACAAGTTACGTCACTAGCCTTTTCATATAGTTTCGATGATTTTTTGTTGAAATTTTCGTCAAAAAAATTACACATAATTTGTAAAATCACTAGTAATTTGTAAAATCAATTGTGATTTGTATTTCTAAAATGCATGTGTGATTCCATATACCGCATGTGATTTCATAAATTTACATGTGATATTAAAGTAACAAATCATGTGTGATTTCAGAAATCTTTAAATTGTAAATGATTTTACAAATACACGTGTGCTTTATAAAGTAATAAATCACATGTGATCCGTGAGTGCGGAAATTAAAAAAAAATCGTCGAAAGTATATAGAAGTACGTATCATTAAAAAGAAATTTATCACAAATCACATGTGATTTGGTAAAAATCATGTCATTTGACATAAATGTAAAAATCATGTCATTTGACATAAATCACAAGTGTTTGAAAAAATTACTTACGGTTTGGCGAAAATCATGATTTTGGATTTAGTATAAGTAACTTTTTCTGATCAATCACATGTAATTATCATTAAATCACATGTAATTTAAGCAGAATTACATGTGATTAAAATAAACTCATAATTAATTCAAAAGCAAATTTGCTTTATATATTTTACATGAATCACATGTAAAAACACTAGAGAATCACATGTAGTTCAAGTAAAATTACATGTGATCAAAACAAAATCACATGTAATTCAGAGGCCAGTTTACTTTCTATATTTTATATGAATGACAACAAAACATTTTTATATATTGAAAGAATCACATGTGATTCAAACAAAATCACATGTGATTCATCAAAAGTGGGTTTGTTAGAAGAAGTTAAGGTTTTGGAATGTTTGAATCACATGTAATGGAAGAAAAATCACATATAATTATTATCGAACTACATGTGATTCAATGCAAGCAAAATCACATGTAATTATTATCGAATTACATGTAATTCAAGCAGACAATTTAGGGAAAATCACTCAAAAATGTATTAAACTAACCACTTTTTATGGTTATGTGTACTAAACTATTTTTTTTCTCATTGTGTGTATTAAACTTTTTGATTTCGTTCATTGTGTGTATTTTGACATGATTCTGCTCTGTAAAATGACCATTTTACCCTTCAAATTATAAAAAAGTAGGGGTAAAATCGTCTCGAAATACACACAATAATCGAAATTAGAAAGTTTAATACACACAATGAGAAAAAAATTAGTTTAATACACACAACCATAAAAAGTGGTTAGTTTAGTACATTTTCAAGTGATTTTCACGACAATTTAATATATTAACAAGATTACATGTGATTAAAAAAATCACATGTGATTCATCTAAAGTGGGTTTGTTAAAAGAAGTTATGGTTTCAGAATGCTTGAATCACATGTAATGCAAGCAAAATCATATGTAATTATCACAGAATCACATGCAATTCAAGCAGAATTACATGTGATTCAAACAAAATCACATGTAATTTAGAAGTCAATTTGTTTTATATATTTTACATAAATGAAAACAGATAATACATAATTAAAAAAATCACATGTGATTCATTTAAAGTGGGTTTATTAGAAAAAGTTAAGGTTTCAGAATGCTTAAAACACATGTAATGCAAGCAAAATCACATGTAATTATCACCGAATCACATGTAATTCAGAAGTCAATTTGTTTTACATATATTTTTTTTTTGTAAAGGGGACTCCATCCCGGCAAAATGAACATATTTTATATTAATGGCAACAAACATTTTAATATATTGACAGAATTACATGTGGTTCAAACATTTCTAATGTAATTCACATAAATCACATGTGATTTTAAAGTAATAACGAAAATATTTTTGTCATTTAATAGACGGTTATTTTCATATAATTTTAACGATTTTACAATGTTAAAATTCTCGTAAAAAATACACATGATTTTCACGAATCGCATGTGACATTACAAATTCAAATGTGATTTTTAAAATAATAAATCAAACATGAGTTTTCGAGAATCACATGTAATTTTTCGAGAATCACATGTGATTTTTTTTACCAAAATTTTTATAAAAAGTTGGCCGAAAGTATATAGAAGTGCATATCTATAGAAAGATAATTTAATTCCCGTTGTGACGGTATAATTATTTTTTAATAACGATTAACGGTTTGAGAGATATTTAATTTTTAAGAAATATGATTAAAGTGTGTTTTTTTAATTAAATTAAAAAAAAATTAATATACACCATTAAATGTGGTTTAAATGGATGGTGAAGATTGCTTTTTTTTTTTTCTTTTTTTGGATGTATGTTCCTTAGGGAACTTTTGTCTAGACAATAAATCGAAGGCATAAAAAAATCAAACATAAGGCACAAAATATCAGAAAACCCTAGAAAATTTGGAAGACAACTGATGGGCTAGAGCCCGAGCCTGGGCTTAGCTCGAAAAAGCTTGGTCTAAAAAAGCCCAGAAATCTATGACATATTTTATGTTTTTGAGGGATATCCTAAGCAAACTTGATCAACACGTACTCTTTGGGAGTAAATCTTTTTAAACTTTTTACTTACGAGAGTTGTGCTGCTTCTATAAGCCTGTCAAAATAAACCTAAATTTACCCAAAAACGTATAAAAACACATACAGATTATGTTCAAAAAGAAAAAGATTATGGGAGAAGATCGGATAAGTTTGCTACCAGATTGCTTGCTTGTTGAAATCTTGTCTCGTGTAGGCTGCACGAGACGTGCAACGAAAACGTGTGTTCTCTCAAAACGATGGAAACATCTTTGGACTTTACTTCCTGATCTCATGTTCACACTTGATATACTCCGGAATGATGTTGTCTTTCAGTTAGTTCACAAAACCTTAACTGGATGCGTTATCCAAGTCCAACAGAACCTCAATAAATTCCAACTCGATGCACGTTACCATCAAAAGTTTGAACCACTGGTTAATGACTGCATTCGTTTATGCTGTAAAGCGTAACGTTCAAGAGTTTAGTTTGACTACATGGGATCCTGATCATATTGATGAGTTTGAGTTACGTTCGGAGTTTTTTTTCACAAATGATTGTTTTACTAGTCTCGCATTGTCATGTCTTATACTTAATCCGGTTGGCGCCATTAGTTGGAATAACCTTAGGAGTCTGTATATTTCACATGTGAATTTACATGAAGATGTGATTCAGCATATATTGACCGGAAGCCCTCGTATGGAAACTTTGATTTTAACAGATTGCTATGGATTTAGGATGTTTGATATTACTTCAAAGAGTGTCAAGAAATTTGTGTTGAATGGATACGCGGTGCGTAGATTTGAACCTGAGGAATATGATATCGAAATCAAAGCTCCTTATATTTCCTCACTGACAATCGGCGATTACTTGTGCTTGTCGAAGCTTGTCTTGAGAAATGTGTCTTCTTTAGTCAAAGCTAACTTAGATTATAAAATGTTGGGGTATTTACGAGATGAAAAAGCGGAGGAGAATATGCTTAAAGGATTTATACAAAGCCTTCGCCATGTTAAAGAGCTAGGCGTTGGGAAATCATGTTTAGAGGTAAAAAAATCCTACTTCCTTTTATCAGTTATCACAAGAATTGTTCATTACTTTCTTTGGTACTACTTTTGATTGTTTTGCTTTTATGGATTTCTTTCGCGTACACTTGATCAAAGTTAATTATACGCGTACACTAATATGATTGTGCCCCTTCACGTTGCTGTTTTCTTGTTGGTAGGTTCTCTGTCGCTTGAAAACGGAAGGTTTCACTTTTCCATCAAACTTGAAGATTGCAGATGCATGAAAGTGGCGACTTGGATGGAGATTGAAGATGGTCTTGTAAGTGAAGGTGCTGAGGGTGACTCACGACAACGCTTTGAACTCACGTTTATCTAAACATATTTGGTGTATTTGAAAATTCAGATACATTTAATTCTGTTACTCATCGGTGACTTTTGGTTAAGCAGGTTCTGAATAATGTCTGAATTAATTTGTTTTCTTCTTTAATTGTGTGTTAGCTTCTTAATACTTTGTTACTCGTGGAAACAATAAAGTTTGACCTTTTAAAGTCAAACAAGCTAAAATGTCTACATGGTAATCAAATGAGATTTACCGTTTCCATCCGAGCTGGTCCTGGTTGCCTGGTAATCGCTTGCTAAGCTCCTGGATGACATGGCTGCTTGGTAATCGCTTGCAACCTATATACACCGGTCCAAAGTATTATCATTGCCAAAGTGTACTGTGTTCAACATATGTCTTGTAACTCAAAATGATACAAGAAACAGTAAACTTTTAAGCGTTATATACCTTTTGTTCCTTGTCAATCGATTGTCCTGCATAATAACTTCATCGCCAATGCATGTTCACAAATTTGGATCAACATAATAACTGTAAATGCATTAGTAATAACTTAATACTAGATTTATCGTGAAACTGCATATACCTTTTCACAGAATTTGATGGAGCGATCAAGATCACGGACACATAATCCGTAATGAAGCGTTCAATAGCATAATACTTTCGTTGTTGTCACCAGGATGATTCAGATAATGTAACTCATTTTCTAATAACGGTAAGGGAACCTATAATACCTCGAATGGGCAAACCCCATAAAATAAAGATTGTTTCTCTATCTCCTAATCATATTCTTCAACTGTATTCGACACTTTGACTATTTGTATTATTTTTCAAGACAAGCATCGTCTTTACATTAAAGCAAGGTCATGGAGTTCAATTCAAAGCGTTGGCCGTTTGGATCTCTAAAAATGCAGTAGGGCTAATATGTCACTAATGAAACTGGAAAATGTAGATTCCTTATGTCCATACACAGTTACACAGTTCTTTATTTTCGTGTTTGTCGTGCTCGATCTTTTTGTTGTGGTTCTGTAATGGGCGTCTTTTTGTTCTTGCCACCTTCTAATCATCTGAGTTCTGATGCATTAGTTGAATATGCTGAACGGCCCATATTCTTTTTTTTTTGAAAGGGATAGCTTTGAAGGTTTTACCTGTGTGGGAAGATGCCAATCAGTCTCATTCTCAATTGGGTGTCTCGTGTTTTGTTCAAAACAAGAGAAAAGTTCATATTTTTAGCAGTTGTAGAGTTGATCTTGCTAAATGTGAGATTTTGGGACGTAAAAATGTTGAAAATAAGAGGCTTATCGGTCTACATGGTACGGGTTCAAGTTCAAGAGGCGAAAGAATCGACAAGTCCCAAATCACTGAGCTCGAGCGGTGTCATAGAGATTTGTTTTCTCTTGAGCATTTTAAGATTATTTGTAGAATGTTTTTGTGGTTCTTTAATATGATTTTGTACGGTCAATCATATTTTTGTCTGTAATTTACAAGGTTAAGGTACTTAGACCGAAGATTTCCATCAAAACAGCCATGTGATGAAAATTACTAATATTAGCATCTCCTTGGGGCTTAAACTATGATCATGAGCACACATAAATCGACTCATTTTGCATATTTATTGCAGGACCATTATCTTCTATGGATCGTGACCCTATTGGTAGCAATGGTACAAAGGTCCGAGTTCCCTACCAGGTAACATAAACTCATTCTATGCTGACTGCATCTTTATATTTTTCATCGCAACTCTCATACATAGCGTATTTGGGATTCTGAAGGGTTTGTTGGGGACATATAGTGAGATTGCAGCCCGTAAAGCATTCCCAATGTTAAAAACAGTTCCATGTGATCACATTGAATCTGTAGGTATCATTATTCGAAGTGCTTAATAACTGTATCTTGTATTCTTATCTGCAGGCCGTTGAATTGTGGTTAGTGGACAAAGGAGTACTTCCGATAGAGAATTCTGTAGGTGGAAGTATTCATCAAAATTATGATTTATTACTTCGTCACAGGTTGCACATTGTTGGTGAAGTTGAGCTGGTTGTTAATCATTACCTCTTAGGATTACCTGGAGTAAGAAAAGAGGAACTAACACATGTTTTAAGCGACCCTCAGGTTACGTTTGAAGTTCATTACAGTATGTTCTTATAGATGAAACTAACTTGAGTTAATAAGTTTTGTTATAAAAGTTTCACAATATTACAGGCACTTGAGCAATGTGAGATCATGTTGAACAAGTTGGGCGTTGTGAAAGTTAGCACCGAAGACACTGCTGGTGCAGCTCAGGTACCATATCGTACTCCCTCTGACTCAAATAAGGAGTCTATCAGTTTGTCTTGATGCAGGAGACACGTAAAGGTATAAAAAGGGATTTTTTAAACAGGTTGTAGCATTGGACGGCATACGAGAGATTGGAGCTATTGCAAGTTTGCAAGCTGCAGAAATCTATAATCTTGACATTGTAGCACAAACTATCCAGGTTCAATGTTAGCAATAAGCGTTTGAGTATTAATCAAGTATCTTTGTGCTCATAATTCGTAAGGAAGCGTTCAATAGCACACTACGTTTGTTGCTTTCACCAGGACGATTCAGATAATATTACTCGCTTTATAATACTGGCGAGGGAACCTATAATCCCTAGAATCGACAAACCCTATAAGGTAAAGACTGCTACTCTATTTTCTAATCATCTTCTTCAAGTGTTTTCCAACATTTTGACCTTTTAAATTGTTTTTCAAGACAAGCATCGTCTTTAATTTAAAAGAAGGTCCTGGAGTTCTATTCAAAGCATTGGCCGTTTTTGCTCACAGGGACATCAACTTATCAAAAGTAATCTCGCGTTTTGGTCATCCTTCATTAATCGGCGAGTTTCTTAGTTCAAATAAAGCATTTGTAAGCATCTTGACATCCTGTACTGATTTCAGATCGACAGCAGGCCACAAAGAAATCGTCCACTCAGGATTGTTGACGACAGTAACAAGGGGAGACGCGTGTGAGTGTTACATTAAACATAGCGATTCTGCATGAGTACATATATGCTAAAGTTGTTAAAAGATTTTTGTAATGTTACAGGTACTTTGACCACCTTTTTTACATCGACTTTGAAGCTTCAATGGCAGATCTTCGTGCCCAACTTGCTCTCACTCATCTAAAGGTAAGTCATTTTAAGTGCCTCAAATATCCGGTATCCGTATGGCGTTAGTGTAATAATGCTTTCAGTTCCGAAATTGAGATACTCTCGTCGAGTCTGACAACAAATTTTGGCATTAAAGTAAATTTCTATACACGATTGGCGGAAAAAAATTGTTAATTTGGTCCCAAAAGTCAATGTAGACTTGCAGAAAACTTACTTCTTTATAAACATGAAAAAACAAGATTAAATGGACACAAATGTGACTTGCTTATATAACTGATTGCAGGAATTTGCTACGTTTCTTCGCATTCTCGGTTGCTATCCAATTAATACGGTTTCATAGATGTGCAGTTTCTGTTACAGAGAATTCCAATCGGAATGTATATCTTTTTTTTTATTATATTCACCAATACAATGAGATACATATATAAGATACATACAACAGAAAAACCTAGAAATAAGGAACTATACAAGGGATGGATATGACTAAGTAACACACCCAATACTTTCTCTGGTTAGTTTTTTTCCTCCGATATTTGCTCTCGTCAACACTCCCCCTCAAGGTGGAGAATGTATGTTCGTCATTCCCAACTTGTCTAGAGAGCTATGGAAGGTGTTCTTACATACGGCTTTAGTTAGCATATCTGCTAACTGATCTTCAGAATTCACAAATGGCAGCTTGATTGTTTTCTTCTCCAAATGGTCTTTTATAAAATGACGATCAATCTCGACATGCTTCGTTCTGTCATGTTGTACAGGATTATTTGCAATCTTAACCGCAGCTTGATTATCACAATATAAACTCATTGGCTCATTTATTTTTATTCCAAGATCCCTTAGAATCCTTTTGATCCACAATAGTTCGCATACCCCATGTACCATACCCCTAAACTCCGCTTCAGCACTTGACCTGGCCACAACCTTTTGCTTCTTACTTCTCCATGTAACCAAATTTCCCCACACATATGTGAAGTAACCCGAGGTAGACTTCCCGTCTGACTTATCTCCGGCCCAATCTCCGTCTGTATACCCGTGAACACCATGGCTGTCACTCTTTCCAAAAAATAATCCCTTTCCAGGACACGCTTTAAGATAACGAAGAATTCTATATACCGCCTTCATGTGATCTTCATTAGGTGCATGCATGAATCTGCTTACGACACTCACGGCATATGCTATGTCTGGACGTGTGTGAGCTAAGTAGATTAATTTCCCCACTAGCTTTTGGTATCTTTCTTTATTTGCGGGTATTTGACAGGTTTGTAAGGTTAAACCATGATTCACTTCAATCGGGGTTTCTACTGGCTCACAGTCAAGCATGCCGGTCTCCGCTAGTAGATCTAGTACATACTTTCGTTGACACATAGTAATACCACGTCGTGATCTTGCAACTTCAATACCCAAAAAATACCTCAATTGACCAAGATCCTTCAGCTCAAACTCACTAGCTAAAACCATCTGTAGTCTTTTTATTTCATCAGGATCGTTTCCAGTTACTACCATATCATCTACGTATACTATTAGAGCAGTCGTTTTTTCTCCCTGTATCTTCACAAAGAGCGTGTGGTCTGCGTCGCTTTGTTTGTACCCCACGGTCTTCATGAAGTTAGAAAATCGTCCAAACCAGGCTCGGGGAGATTGTTTCAGACCGTACAATGCTTTCTTTAGTTTGCATACTTTGTCTCCACAATTTATTCCAGGTGGTGGATCCATATACACTTCCTCCTCTAGCGTGCCGTTTAGGAATGCGTTTTTTACATCAAACTGATGCAATGGCCAGTTCTTATTAGCAGCAATTGATACGAGAATTCGAATAGTATTAATTTTTATTGAATTTAATCTTTGTCTTGCATCTTCGAACTCAATCAAGATATACAGGAATATGCAAAGTTGTTTTGATTCAAGCTTTGATATAAATGTTATCAAATAATCATCAAATATTCATCATCTGTTGTTTACAAATAAATATCCTATATATAGTTTTCTAAGCGGTGTGATGAAACGTTGTATCGTTTCATCAACCATTGTAACGGTTGGAGTTATGTAATAACTGCCAATAACCGTCATTTTACAACTGTCAAATAACTGTCTCTATTTGGGTTTTGGGATTATCTTGATGGGCTGTAAAATCGGCCCAACATCTCCCCCATAATCACAAAATGCGTCTTCAGTGTTGTAGATTTCGTAGTCCAATAAGTTGCCTCATCGTAAGAAATCGTATCTTTGGTAGTGCCTTTGTGAGTATGTCAGCCTTTTGATATTCGCCACTTATAAATTCCACTTGTATGTCGTTTCTTTCAACGCATTCTCGAATGAAGTGATATCTAGTGTCGATGTGCTTGCTTCTTCCATGAAAAATTGGGTTTTTTCATTAGTTGTATTGCTGATTTGTTGTCCACCATTATGGTAATCTTTTCTTCTCTTGTATGAGTGAGCTTGCTAAGTAGTCTTTTTAACCATAATGCTTGAGTTGCTGCTGCAGTTGCGGCTATGAATTCTGCTTCACATGATGATAGTGCTACAGTGGCTTGTTTGTGTGAACTCCAGCTAATAGGTGATTCTCCATAGTAAAATATAATGCCAGTTGTTCCTTTGCCTTCTAGAGTGTTAACTCCATAGCTACTATCGCTATATCCTTGTATTTGGTTTCCTCCATTATGTCTGTAGGTGATTCCATGATCTTTTGTTCCTTTTACATAACGTAGTACCTTCTTTATTGCCTTCATGTGTTGCTCTTTTGGTTCTTGCATGAATCGACTAAGTAATCCAACAGAATAACTTAAGTCGGGTCTTGTATGTAGTAAATATCTCAAGCATCCAATTATGCTTCGATATTCAGTTGAGTCTACCAATGTGTCTTCAGTCTTCTTTGTTAGCTTTGTTCCAGGGTCCATTGGTGTCCAAGTTTCATTGCAGTCAATCACTCCAGCTTCATTTAGTATCTTGTTTGCATAGGCAGATTGCTTGATAGATATTTCACCCTTTGATTGTGTGACTTCTATGCCAAGATAATATGCTAATAATCCTAAGTCGCTCATTTCAAATTTTTCTTCCATTTGAGCTTTGAAGAGGTCTATTTCCTTCTTAGGTGTGCCAGTAATGATTAAATCATCCACATAGACTCCTATCAATAGGATTGAGTCTCTTGTGGCCTTCGTGTAGATGGCTTGTTCCAATGCACACTTCTTGAAATCTAAAGACTTCAAGGTGTTGTCTAGCTTTATGTTCCATGCACGTGGTGCTTGTCTTAATCCATAAAGTGCTTTCCTTAATTTGTAGACTTTTCCATCTTTCTTTATAAATCCTTCAGGTTGTGCAACGTATACTTCTTCCTTTAAATCTCCATGTAGAAATGCAGATTTTACGTCGAGGTGATGCACTTCCCATTTTCTATTTGCAGCTATGGCAAGTAGTAATCTAATGGTTTCCATTCTTGCTACAGGAGCAAAAACTTCTTCAAAATCTATGCCATGCTCTTGTATGTAGCCTTTTGCTACTAATCTAGCCTTGTGCTTGATTATTCTCCCATTTGCGTCTCTCTTCGTCTTAAACACCCATTTTAAGCCAATTGCTTTATGTCCATAAGGTAAGGTTGTGAGTTCCCATGTGTTATTTCTATTTATAGAATCTAACTCATCCTTCATTGCTTCTATCCATTTTTGATCGTTTGAAGCTTCCTTGTAATTCTTGGGTTCATCTTCTGCTAGTAGTAATTCCTCAGTATCTTCGTAAACATCATTCAATGATCTATAGCCCCTTATAGGTGTATGATCAAATCGTGAGTGAGAGCTTGTAGATGCTCTTGATTCGCTATTTCTTTGGTTGAATGAGTGTGTCAAGTTATTTGGTGTAACTTGGGAATTTACTCGAGATGATCTTGTTGATGGTGTTTGAGTCGTGTGAGAATGTGTAGGTGAGCTATTTGTTGGTGATGTATATCCATCATCGTCAAAATTGTTAAAGTCGTCGTCTTCGTCATGTGGTTCGTCTTCATCCCTTGGTTCAGTTTCATGATCAGGGTGATCATTTTTGTTAGGGTTATCTATTATGAAGTCGATCCATTCAGGTTCTTCGTTGATGTGCTCGTCTAAATAGTCGCTCCAATCCCATGTTTCATTCTCCTTGAATTTCACATCTCTACTAACGCAAATTCTCCTTCTTATTGGGTCAAATAGTCTATATGCTTTTGATCCATATTCGGTTCCTAAGTATACCATTTTGATACTTCTATCATCCAATTTTGTTAGATGTTGTGATGGGACCTTCGCGTAAGCTATGCAGCCAAAGATCTTTAGGGTTTCTAGATTTGGGTTCCTTTGTTTAATTGCCTCGTATGGAGTGATATCTTCTAGTGCTCTAGTGGATGCACTATTTAGGATGTATATGGCGTGTCTAACAGCTTCAGCCCAAAAATCTTGTGGCATGTTTGTTGCTTTCATCATACATCTCGTCATAGACATTATCGTTCTATTTCTTTTTTCTACTACTCCATTTTGTTGAGGTGAATAAGGTGCGGTAAGTTGTCGTGCTATGCCATTGTCTTTGCAATATTGTGTAAATTCACTTGAAGTGAATTCTCCTCCACGATCAGTTCTCAACATCTTTAATGTTGTTCTTAGCTCCTTTTCTATTGTCTCCTTGAATTCCTTGAAAGTATCAAAAGCTTGATCTTTTGTACTTAAGAAATATGCCCACATAAATCTTGAATAGTCATCGACTAGCAAGAATATGTATCTCTTTCCAGAAGGTGTTGGTGGTGTGATTGGTCCACATAAGTCTCCATATACTAAATCCAATGGTGATGTAGATCTAGTTTTGGCTTTCTTTGGGAATGGCGCTCTACTATGTTTTCCAATTAAACAAACATCACAAATTTGTGTTGTAGGTTTAATGGTAGGTATTCCATGGACTAATTTCTTTTGAGTCATCGTAGTGAGTGACTTGTAGTTTAAATGTCCTAATCTTGCGTGCCATAACCATGATGTGTCTTGTAAGTTTGCTAAAAGGCAGATAGGTGTGCCTATCCTTAGGTTTGCCTTGTAGAGTCGGTTTCTTTGTCTTGTGACCTTTAAGAAGATATTGTTATCCATGTCATAAAGTCGTAATTCATCGTTTTCCATTACTACTTTACAACCAATTTCTGTGAATTGTCCAAGGCTCAATAGATTGCTTCTTAGGCTTGGTATGTAGTAGACATGTGATATGATTCTTTGTTCGTCATCATCACACTCTATTATGATTGAACCTTTTCCTTTTATTTCTATGTATGAACCGTCTCCAAATCTTACTTTTCCACTAACCTTCTCATCTAAATCTTTGAAGTGTTCCCTCACTCTAGTCATATGGTTGCTTGCCCCATTATCTAGGTACCATTGACTATCCATGTTTGTCTCTTTATATCCTACATCAGTTTTGTGTAGCGAGACTTCTTGTTCTTCAACATCCTTAAGTCGTCTTCTCTTATTTTGAGGTTCTAAGATTGCCATCAGGAGGGTTGGCTCTAAATCTTCTTCTTCGACTAGGTTTGAGTGTTCATTTGCTTTAATTTGTGTGCGACACTTCGATGCTATGTGCCCTGGCTTGTCGCATTTAAAGCAAATAATTTTATTATTATTCCTTGTGTTGAAGTTTCTTCTTTGGTTATTTTGAGAAGTTTCTTCTTTTTGCTTCTCATCCTTGAATTTTGCGTGGTTCTTATTTTGTGAAGATTTGTAATTTCCACGTCCACGTCCTCTAAAATTCCTTCCCCTATTCTCATGTCGTGTGAACATCAGTTTTTCTTGATTGTCCACTTGTTTACCCTTCTTATGTTTAATTCTTTCTTCGTAGGTCTTGAGTCGGCCTATCGCTTCTTCTAGAGTCATCTTATTTAAATCTGAGTATTGCTCGATTGATGCGACGATTTGAAGGAATCTATCAGGTACAGCATTTAAGAGTTTTCGTACTAGTGTCGAATCCTCAAAAGTGTGTCCTAAGCTAGCGGCTTT
The DNA here is from genome assembly GCA_025667525.1 of Glebionis coronaria. NCBI lineage: Eukaryota > Viridiplantae > Streptophyta > Magnoliopsida > Asterales > Asteraceae > Glebionis > Glebionis coronaria. The sequence goes on along the minus strand of JANFOE010002076.1, from coordinate 71,024 downwards.
GTTCGCGTATTGTGTCAATTTTCCAGAAAAGGTGTCTATTGACTCATCTTCCTTCATTTGTAACGTCTCAAAGTCGGATTTGAGCGTTTGTAATCTCGCTTGTTGGACTCTTTCCTCCCCCATATGCCTTAATTTTAAAGCATCCCATATTTCTTTGGAGGTCTTGTGCTTCGATATTTGAAGCAGTTGTTCTTCAGGTAAAGATTGATAAAGAAATGCCATTGCGGTCTTGTCTTTCTTGTTATCAGTTTGGGTAGTATCCGTTGGATCTACCATTTCCCATAAACCATTCGCTTCTAGAATGATTTGCATTCGAATTGCCCATAATGGATAATTCGAGGATTTAAGCATAGGACATTGGAAGTGAGGTGTACTCGTGGTACTAACCTCCTTCTTCGATCCTCCTCCATCTTCGTTAGTCATATTATTAATTATCTTAATGATAGTGACTGAGAAATTTCCTAATTAAAATAATTTTGACACTTATAGTGTCCAGAAAAATATATTTATTTTTCTAATGAGATCTCTATCGCCAAATAGGCTATTTTAATTCTAATAGGCTTAATTTTTTTGTAAAAAAAATTTTCCTTGGAAATTTCTATTATTTTTAATAGTGAATAAAAATAAGGTTAATTACTCCCTAAAATTATTCTAAAATATAATAAACAGTGAAAAAACACTAAAAATTATATCTAAGTTTTTTTTAATTTAATAAAATCTACTTATGATTTTAAAAGTATAATTTACTAAATAAAATTTTATTTTAAAAAGTTTATAAGTTTTCAATTTTTTTTTTATTTTTTCTAAAAACCTATAAATAATAATAAGGTGGATAGTTTGGTTTTAATAAAACCTGGTTTGGGCTTTAGGCCCGTTGATCCTTTGGTCTGGATGATTATAAAATCCGTCCGTTTCCTTTTTGGGGTATCCTTATACCCGGTCCTTTGCTTATATGTGTGGTCACTTATTAACACACGTTATGTGTGTTTAATAAGCCTTCTGTCTCTCTCCTTCTCCTTGTTTACTCCGTCCCCTCTCTTCCCTTGTTTCACAGTAAACCAAAAAAATGGTTTTGATGGATCTGTGTGAATCAAATGGCGGATTTAATAATCCTCCCTTTGATTTATTCAAACGTTTTGTTGAAAAAACGTTTGATTCTCCTGATTATGTTCTTGCGAAAATTAGGTTTTCGTAAGAAATTTGGGGATCTGGTATGTTGTTCGGATATATCGAATCGTGATGTATTGGGTTATCAAGTCCTAATTATGGATTTGATTGGGGTTTACCCAATTTTTCGAGAGTTGATATCCGAATCCTGGTATGTTTTTCTTCCTTGTTTTCGAATCTGTGTTAAAAAAAAAACAATCCGTGCCTAATTTTTGATTAGACAAGGAAATCTTTTCGTGGGTTTTGATGTTTTCAAGTTTTCTTGGAAGAAACCCCTATTGCCGAATCAAAGATTCAGGCGGTGGGTTGGATTTTTCCCTTTGTTAAACACTGAGATGAAATCTATGATTTGTGTTTAATTTTTTTGTGCAAAGATCTGCGAAAAGTTTTTGTGTGGGTTGTTTTTTATTCGAAAAAATGGTATATGATGATTTGGTTCTATAACCAAAAGCTCTGATGCCAATTATTGAATTTAATCTTTGTCTTGGATCTTCGAACTCAATCAAGATATACAGGAATATGCAAAGTTGTTTTGATTCAAGCTTTGATATAAATGTTATCAAATAATCATCAAATATTCATCATCTGTTGTTTACAAATAAATATCCTATATATAGTTTTCTAAGCGGTGTGATGAAACGTTGTATCGTTTCATCAACCATTGTAACGGTTGGAGTTATGTAATAACTGCCAATAACCGTCATTTTACAACTGTCAAATAACTGTCTCTATTTGGGTTTTGGGATTATCTTGATGGGCTGTAAAATCGGCCCAACAATTTTGGCCACCGGAGCGAACGTATCACCATAGTCTACCCCATATTTCTGCGTATAACCTTTCGCGACAAGTCTCGCTTTATACCTTTCAATCTTTCCTTCGGCATTCAATTTGACTGTGAAGGTCCACCGGCACCCTACCATCTTTTTTCCTTGGGGTCTCGAGACTACATCCCATGTACCACTTCGTTGCAATGCATCCATCTCATCATTTACAGCCTTCCTCCATCTCGGGTCCTTTAAAGCTTCTTGTATATTCTTTGGAATAACCACCGTTGACAGCTCTTCTATCATGGTTCTTTGTGGTTTCGCCAACTTATGGGAGGAGACGTAATTATTAATAGGGTACTTGGACCCCGACTTAAGTTCTGGCTGGTACTGCTTCTTGGGGACCCCTCGAGTTTTTCTTACGGGGTACCTAGTTTCGATAGTTTCTTCCTGTGTGACAACAAGGTCAGGTGTAACAGGAGTAATAGATATAGGAGTAGGTGAGTTACCTTGCGACGGATTCGGATCTGGCTCTAGGGTTGTTGGGATCGGGTCCGATGTACTATCTTGAGGTGAGTTCACATCTTCATCAGTTTCTTCATCCATGTTCCTGTTATCAACTTCTGTTATCTCTATTACACTTTCAGTTTCATTTTCACGGATGCTTCCATCTTTAGACATCATCATCTCCCCCTGAGGGAAACAACCGGGTTCAAAAAAAGATACATTTTCGTGGAACTTAACGTCCCGAGTGACATACATCTTCTTTTTCTTTGGATCATAACACCGGTAGCCCTTCTTGAATTCTGCATATCCAAGAAAGACACACCGGATTGCTCGTGGTTCAAGTTTCCCGGTGTTTTGATGCACATAAGCCGTACACCCAAAGACGCGTGGCTCAAGATTCGGAACCATTGGAACATTCATTATTTCATGCAACTGCTGTAGGGGAGTTTTAAAATCGATAACTCTTGATGGAGTTCGATTCATGATGTAAGCAGCGGCCCGAACCGCCTCACCCCAGTATTGTCTTGGAACTTGCATGTCAAATAAAGAAGCCCTAACAATCTCCAAAATTTGTTTATTTCTTCGTTCCGCTAATCCGTTTTGTTGTGGTGTATCTGCGCATGAAGTTTGATGCCTAATTAACTTTTCCTTGCAAAATCTCTTCATATCTTGATTTATGTATTCGCCTCCGTTATCGGATTGGAGTACCATAATGTTACTTTGATATTGCGACTTTATCAACCCATATAGTTCCTGAAATGCATTACATACTTCTCCTTTGTGTTTTAAGAGAGAAATCCAAATCATACGAGTACATTCATCAATAAAGGTGACAAAGTAACGAAAGCCATTCGGTGTTGGTATTTTTGCGGGGCCCCAAACATCGCTATGCACTACCATGAATGGAACAGTGGCCTTTTTTTCACTAGGCAAATATGAAACCCTATGGCTTTTCGCCATCTCACACACACCACAGTTAAAGTGAAATTGTTTTCCATTCAAAAAAATATCTGGTTTCAGTTGTTTTAAATAAGTAAACGATAAATGCCCTAATCTCCGATGCCATAACCAAGGCAGTGATTTATTTTCTTGCTTTGCTTCCGTATTGTGAGCTGCGACATGCTTTTCTTCCTCAAGATAGTACAAATTTCACTTCCTAATACCAGAGCCAATTATCCGATCCGTCGCTATATCCTGAAACAAACAATTGGTTGGCCAGAAAGTTACATAACAATTTAATTGGTCTGTAATTTGGCTAATAGAAAGAAGATTTGATGATAACGAAGGGACGACAAGAACAGTATCAAGGTTCATTGTTTTTGATACTTGAGTAGATCCTTCATATGTAACATCTGCAACTCCTCCATTTGCAGTTTTGATTATGGACTGTTTTGGAAGAGATCGAGTTGTGAGTTTTAGCGGATCGTTGGTCATATGATCTGTCGCCCCTGTGTCAATAATCCAGGAATTATTCGTATTTTTAGAGTTGTTTGACATACCATGATTGCCGTGTGACTCGGTGTGGGCTGCAATCGACGTGGGCTCGTCGTTTTTTGTTGCAGCTAAAGTGGCTTGACCTACCTTCCTTCGTGGTTTCTTTGAGAAATCCCACCATTCCGGGTAGCCTATGATCTCATAGCATCTTTGTTTCGAGTGCCCTTCTTCTCCACAATGAGCACATACGAGATTTGAGTTTTTGTTGTTCAGGTTTTTTCCTTTCACGAGTCGGCTTCGAGTTAAAAGGTTGACCATACTATCCGGTTCGTGTTTACCTTCATCCATGGCGGATCTCTGGCTTTGATCCTTTCGTACGAATGCATAACATGCTTCAAGATCAAGTGGTGGGTCTTTCCTCAGTATCTCACCCCTTGCTTGATTGAACTCCACATCAAGGCCTGCGAGAAAAATATGCACGCGAAGACGCCCTAGAATTTTGTTTAGGGATACTACCTGAGTTACGTTATCTTCTTGGATCATCAACCGCATATCGATCTCCTGGAAGATACCGATAAGTTCATTGTAGTATGCGGTAAGGGGCCGACCATTCTGTCGGGTGCTGAATGATCTCCGGTTCAGTTCAAAAAGTTGGGTCTCGTCGGTCCCATCATAAAAGGTCTTCGCAACTGCATCTCATATCTCCTTTGCAGTCTTCAATCGAATGAACCTTGGAATCAACGTGGGGTTCATTGAGTCGATGAGCCAGCTCTTGACTTTGTTATTGTCCATGAGCCAGTTCTAAATTTGTTTCTCGCCAGTCGCTGGTTTCTTGGAGGATCCAGTGAGGAACCCTAGTTTGTTACGTGCAGCTATTCGCATTTCCATCAACTGTGACCACAGCTGATAGTTCGAGTCATCTAAGATAATCCCTGTTGGGAACGGAACATCTTGGATGATCAATCGGGTTTCTGGGGTAGGGGTTTCTTTGTCGGACATGGTGTTTTCAAGGTTTCAAGTACGAGGGATTCGAGAGTTTCTATACGGTATGCTCTGATACCATGTTACAGAGAATTCCAATCGGAATGTATATCTTTTTTTTATTATATTCACCAATACAATGAGATACATATATAAGATACATACAACAGAAAAACCTAGAAATAAGGAACTATACAAGGGATGGATATGACTAAGTAACACACCCAATACTTTCTCTGGTTAGTTTTTTTCCTCCGATATTTGCTCTCGTCAACAGTTTCTGTACATCCAATATGATTGCAAATCGGATGATCCAGTCTCATCTATTTTCTCTTTTGTAACATATCTAAGAACAACATTTTGTGATCGCAAAATGCAAAATATCATAATGATTACGTTCAGAGCTACATGATGCCATAACCTTCGACAAAGTTACTCTTACACGGCCATCTGCACGACTTTTGCGTCCACGCATCAGTACAATTTTAATATATAAAGTACAACTAATCTACATATTAAAATTACTGAATCCGGCTTAAACAATAGACAATAAATCGAAGGCGTACAAAACCAAACATAACTCACAAAACATAACATGGCAAAGGTCTAGGTTTTACATCGGCTAGTCACAAAGATAAGAAAATAAAAGTTTAATGTTAATCTTGAATTCCTTATTTTCATGTAATTGCATATCAGAAAACACCAGAAAATTTGCAGACGGAATAACCATAACTCCGAGTTTTTCTTTTCACCAATGATTGTTTTACTAATCTCGCACTAGTTGGAATAACCTTAGGAGTCTGTGTCTTTCAAAAGTGAATTTAGATGAAGATTTGATTCAGAATATATTGACCGGAAGCCCTTGTATGGAAACTTTGATTTTGACACATTGCTATGGATTTAGGATGTTTGATATTACTTCAAAGAGTGTCAAAAAATTTGTGTTAAATGGATACGTGGTTTGTAGATTTGAACCTGAGGAATATGACCATATTATCGAAATCAAAGCTCCTTATATTTCCTCACTGACAATCGGAGATTACTTGTTCTTGTCGAAGCTTGTCTTGCTAAATGTGTCTTCTTTAGTCAAAGCTAACTTAGATTGGGATATATGTGTATTTCCAGATAAACAAGCGAAGGAGGAAGAAATGCTTAAAGAGCTAGACATTGGGAAATTATTCATTATTTGGTTTGGTACTACTTTTGATTGTTATGCTTTTATAGATTTTTTTCTCGTACACTTGATCAAAGTTATACGTCTTGTACTGATGCAGTGTTTGAATTTACATTACCAAAATAAACACGAATATGATTGTGCCCCTTTTTTTTTGAAAGGCATACATATATTAGAAACTAACAAAAGATACAAAATAAATGGCATCCCATCTCCTCAACAAGCTACTTAAGGAGAAAGAGACCCAACGAAAAAAGCCATACAACAAAATAACGTTAACAAGTGTAGCAGATTATGCCACAATCTTAAACTAAAATACAACACAAACAGACACATAAACATTACTAATAACACACTACTCCGTGAATTCCAGTTGCATAAAGATACCAGAAGTGACCCACAAAATGGTTATTGCACAGCTGCAATATTTGTCATGCATTTAAAGGGTTCACGGAGCCATTTTTGCCAGCACCAAGAATACTTGTTAGCCCGTCTCGAAACCCATTGAAAGCTCTTCAATTGGATATCTTGAAAAATCTTGTTTGTGCTTGCTATTTTCTCACAAAAGACCCGATTATTGCGCTCTTTCCATATGAAATAACCAGTCACCCAAATCACTACTTGCCATAACGATTTTATTTCCTTAGTTACTGATCCACGCCCATGATGTCTAAATAACTCACTTATGGTAAAGACGTCCACAATACCGAACTTCCACCAAGTAAATACTTTCTCCCATATTTTCCAAGCCATATCGCATAATAACATGGAGTGATTGATTGACTCTACATTATTACTACAACACGGACATAAAAGAGTATGTAGGTCAATACCTCTTTTATCAAGCTCGGTGAGAACCGGTAGTCTTCCTTTCAGAACTCGCCAGACGAAAACATTCACTTTCTTAGGAGCAAGTTTATTCCACACTGTCTCATGGCCCAATTGATCCGTTTGAACCCGTTTCTCGTCCATTAGTCTTGCAAGAGCTTTAACAGTAAACTTGTTGTCTTCGGTGAGAGTCCATCTCCAACAATCCCTACCATCCTGTGACAAATTAATATCATTTAAAATCCTAAGCATCTGCTCTAAATCACCACATCCCCTACCTCGAGGTTCCCTCACCCAATCCCATACCCACGTCCATACCCCATTGACCCACGACCCCTTATACGCCACCCGAGCCTCCTTACACCTGTCTAAATGAAATAACCTAGGAAAAATATCACATAACCTTCGGTTTCCTACCCATCTATCTATCCAAAAAGTTGTATTGTTCCCGGTCCCAACCTTCTTAACAATAGATGATGTAAACTCAACCCCTACTTGATCAATATCACGACCTACTTTTACTATGCCCCTCCATACACCTCTATTATTACTATCTCTAAAACCTTCCCCGTCCGTCAAACCCCCATCGCTACCATGAATACTCCTAATCACCTTAACCCAAAGCGCATCACATTCCGCCCAAAACCTCCACCACCATTTTCCCACTAAAGCCCAATTTTTAGCCCTCAAAGACCCAATATTTAAACCACCCAACCCATATGAAGATAGAACATTATCCCATTTGACCCAAGGCATTTTTCTGCCCTCACCCGACCCACCCCAAAAAAAATCTCTCCCAATACTCTCAAGCTGATTGATCACACAAGAAGGCACACGGAACATCGAGAAATAATACAACGGCAAACTACCCAAGACTGATTTAATCAAGGTCAACCTTCCACCAAAAGATATCGTTTTAGCTCGCCATTCAGAAAGACGCTTCTTAACCTTTTCGACCACGGGTCTCCATGTACTTACCCGTCTCATGTTTGCGGCAATCGGAAGCCCCAAATACACAAATGGGAACTCCCCCACACTACAACACATATGGCGTGCCATATCTTCCACTTCAACCGAGGAGACCCCCACACCATATAGTCTACTTTTATTTAAATTTACTTTTAGGCCCGAGGCTTCCTCAAAGCTTTTTAAAATACACATTAAGTTTTGAGCGTTGTCTCTATCCCATTCCCCAAAAAATATTGTGTCATCCGCATACTGAAGATGAGAAACACATACCTCGTCATTTCCCACCAAAACTCCTTTAAAAATACCTTTTGTGACCGCTTCTTTCACGATAGCATTTAAACCTTCGGCAGCTAAAATAAATAAGAAAGGAGACAGTGGGTCTCCTTGTCTCACCCCCCTCTCCATCCGAAACTCGTTCGTAGGAGACCCATTCACCAAAATAGACATAGATGCCGAAGCTAAACATGATTCGACCCGTCTACACCATTTAACCCCAAATTTCATACGTTTCATAATATCGATAAAAAATTTCCAGTTAATACAATCGTACGCTTTCTCAAAATCAACCTTTAATATCAAACCCTGCATCTTTTTCTTTCTCATGTAATCCACCGCTTCATTTGCAATCAGGATACCATCCAATATAGATCTCCCTTGAATAAAAGCATTTTGAACATCGCCTACTACATGCCCAATAACCTTCTTAACCCTCTCGGCCATAATTTTAGACACTATTTTGTAGTAACAACCAATCAAGCTAATGGGACGGAAGTCCTTTAGCCCGATGGGATCATTTACTTTAGGAATGGGCGTCACAAATGAGGCATTGCACCCCATCGACACTTCCATCTTTTCCCAAAACCACCGAATAGCAACAACTAAATCACGTTTGAAAAGATCCCAAAACTCTTTAATATACTTGAAATTAAATCCGTCGGGACCAGGGGCCTTGTCGCTTCCACATGCACACAGCGCTTCAAAAACCTCCTTTTCTTCAATTCCTACTTCCAACAATGCTGCCTCGCCATCAGATAGCTTAGCCACTCTTTCACACATAAAAGTAGGTCTGACCTTATTGCATTCAGTGAATAATGCTTTATAATAACGAAACAACTCCTCTTTGATTTTCTTCGGATCTTCACACCATATTTCATTGATCATCAGACCGCGTAAACTTTTATTGTTCCTCCTCTTAATCATTGCGTGAAAAAACTTAGTATTCTCGTCGCCTTCAACGTCCCACTTAACTCGTGCCTTTTGTTTGAGCATACAACACTTTTCTCTATCTTTGTCAATCCATGACCTCCTTGCCTCCAACCATTCTGACCACTCACTTTCGTTCAAGTCGCGAGATTCGGCTTCCAGTTCCCACTTCATAGCGATTTTCCTATGTGTTTCGATGCAATTATCCACAGCTCCAAACCTCGCCTTACTCCATTCTTTTAAAGCACCCTTGACATTTTTAAGTTTATCTCTAAACACGCAATCAGGTCGACGACCCTTAACCTCTTTACTCCAAGCATTGGTAACTATTTTGTTAATGTCTTCCTCTTCCAACCATATATCAAAAACCCGAAATGGCTTGGGACCAAAATTAACATCCATATCTTTTATCAAAATTGGACAATGATCAGACAGTTTCCGATCCAATGCAACCACCGCCAGATTACTCCACTTGCTTTTGAAAGCCTCGGAAACTAAAAATCGATCCAACTTGCTAAATTTACTACCATCATCACTTACTCTTGTAAATCGCCTACCCCCCATAGGAATTTCCACAAGCCGAGCCAAGTTTATGAAGTCATTAAACTCATCAGCCTCCTTCGATTGAAATTGAGTGTTTTTCCTATCATCCTCGCATCTAACTTCGTTAAAATCCCCACATAAACACCACACATCGTTCCTGCTACACCCGCTACTCATCAAATTTGCAAGTCTACTCCATAACGAAGTTTTCTGTGTACCCACATGAGGCCCATAAATACAAACGAAGAACATATCACCACTAATGCCTTTCCACTCACCCTTTACAGCAATGAATCTATCGTCTCCCACTGCTTGCTTACACGAAAAAACATTATTATCCCATACGATTAAAAGACCTCCTGAATTACCAGACGCCTCTTTTTGGACGTATCCAAAGTTCCTGCCTCCCCACATATCCTCGATCACAAACTCGTCGATGACTCCACACTTTGTTTCTTGTAAAGCAATTATTTCAGGACGTTCTTTTTGACAAATAGATTTGATCCACCCTTTTTTATCATCCGAACCCAACCCTCTAATGTTTAAAGAGATAACTTTCATTCACACATTTAAAAAACGATTAATAGGCCAGGACGTACCTATATACCAGGCTTTAGAGTTCCATTCTTGTTCACCTCTTTTCCCACACTATCCAATGACTTTTCCCATATAATGCCAATTTGTTCACCAACCTCTCTAACTTTCTCCGTACTTATCGAACTCGACAACTTAGCATTACGATTATTACCATTGCTTTTTCTTGGTTCCAACGCCATCGTATGTGATTCCTTTTGGGTCTTTAAAGACCCTTGTCCCTTGCTGTTCGTGCTAGTCCCAAATGAGCTAGACCGTCTTCTTTTTTGTCTCACGGCCATTTTAGGCAGCTTAATGCTTCCTCTTCTTGACTTTTGCCTTCTACTATACACTTTCCCATTTACCTGTGAGCATTTCTCATATGAGCCTCCCATAGATACCTTGCGTTTTTTATTGACCTGATTGCTACACTTTAACATGATTTCACCAGTATCGTTTCCACCATCTAAATTCGTGCTGCAGTTACCCACCAAACCCTCTTCTATTCTACTATTGTTTTCCCCATTGACTGCCACGTCTTTGTTATTAGTTGAGTTGCACTTATCCACCAAATTTATGACCATGTCATTTTTCGTTGACTCATTCCCAGCTTCCACTAAGATAAGAGTCATATGGTTTATACCCACCCATTGACCATATTTAATCATTTAACCACTTAGTTAATTGTGCTAATCATTTTTTTCTTGTAATTTGTAACAAAGATTTTAATGAGATAAAATGCATTAAATACTTGACTAATTATTATGCAATTATTGGTTTCATTAAAGCTTCTATTAATTAAGTGATTTACTTTTCTTTTATATATCTTTAGAAAAGTTTATAAGTTAACTTTAGTTATGAAAAATGAAACTAAATGCCGTGACAAATATTTTGTGGCCAACGCCGTGACTAATATTTATTTTATATATTTTATTATCTTTTTATTAAAAAGGTTGGGTGTAGTTTTTTTTTATCCCTAATCTTGCTCGTCGTTTTCAAAACAATATTTAAATAAATATTTATAAAGTTAAACTTGATTAAGACAATATTTAAACAAATTAAACACTGTTAAAAACAAGAATAAATCTATTAAAAATAAAAGTTCAATCTATCTTACATGCATATGCATATGATGTTGTGAACAATTTCTTGTTTTACAAAATATCTTTTATAATATTGTATGAAAATATACTGTGTCAAAATTTGTAGAGTACGAATAATTTTTATTTAAATTAAGATTTTAGTAAGTAAAAATTATAAATAAAACAAAAAGTAATTATTATTATTTTTCAAAAATTTAAAAACACCTATTATTATAAAGGACTAACGTTATATTTTAGTAAATTTTATTAAGTACATTATTGTTTTTAAAAGCGCCCGTCATTATAAAACATATATGTTATATTAAAAAATCAACGAATCACAAGACTATAAATATTCAAATAAAAACACAAATTATTATTTATTTTTATTTTTACACTTAACAAAATCAAGCAGTGCAATCTACATAACGTCTTAGAAAATGATAACTGACATTTCAGACATGGTATGTTTGTGGATTTAAATGAGGTACCCGCGAGCCATAGTATGTTTGTGAATTTAAACGAAGAACTTGTGACAAACCCTTTACTCGATCATATTCCAGTTATCTTTCATCACTATATCGGAGAGTTAAACAATGTCAAAGATGATGGAAACTGTGAATTTCGGTCAGTTGTCGTTGGCATTGGTCGCGATGAAAATATGTGGTCTCTAGTTCGACAAGAGTTAAGGTATCACAAGCAATATTACATGAATATATTTACTTCTACATGATTTGATTACATTTGAGACACCGTGGATTTTTCGAGAACATGTTTTGAAGGTAAATGGATGTCAATGCCAGATACAGGGTTAATTATCGCTTCATTTTATAAAAGACCGGTTGTATTCATTTCCATGGTAGAAAGTGCTATACTTAGTTCTACGTGCTTTTCTCTTTGGTCCGGTCCACATGAGTCAGAATCAACTAGCCTTGTAGTTATTGCATGTGTGGGGGGTCATTTCATTAATCTAGTTTTACGAGAAGGTCGTTCAATACCATCAACTCACCCACAATGGAGAAGGTATATGACTGATAGGACATCTGAATGGGAACATGTATTCAAGTCGACAACTCGTGTTTGAAAAATATATCCGTTCTCGAAGACAAATGTAAAACTTTTGTGATTGTAATCTAAACTCTCTATTTACTAAAGTTATTATATGTTTTTTTAAATATTGTTATTTTTTTACATATTAGCTATAATAATAGGATTGTTTATCGTTAATTTTGTCCAACTAAGATTAGTTTAAATAAAACGAATGTAAATTCATATGAAAAGTAAATTAATATAAATGGACTAAAAAATAATCCAATCTCGTTTAGAAAAGAAGTAAAATATAAATGGACCCCAAAAGTGTTCAAAGAAAAAAAAATATTACACAACATGTCAATTACTCTACTTTGGATATAAATATAGCTAATTAATAATTAATAATTATTTATCTATTAAATGGCATATCTATAGTCAAACAATGGGTATTCTTCCTAAATAGGTGGGGCATAAACCCACCAAGCCCTAAGATAATATTTTGGGCTAACTTTTCTCCTTGCACGTCTAACTGGGCTTCTTCACTTTGGGCTGCAGTTAAAAGCCTGTCATTAATAGTGTCATTCACCTTAACACCTTTTATGTTCATACAATCACGTGACCAGGCCTCACCCTCGAGATTCACCACACTTGTTTCATCAGCCACCCTAGTATTCCCTATGTTCTTGGAACACCCAACAACAGCGCCAGCCGACCTTTTGTCCCCAGTCAAAGCAACATCATCCATCTTGAAATCTGAACACCTTTTCTCATGACAAGACTTGTCATCTTCAAGATTTAAATTTTGGTTCTCATTTTCCGGTAGCCGGTGGTCCACCTCATCATCTTCTTCCTCCGATGAGCTTGAATCCATTGCCACTGAGTTGTTATCTCCGTACTCCTCATCATTCCCACCCTCTCCATGATCACCATTCCATGATCGTTGATCCGGTCCTTGAAACTCCTCTTCTTCATTTGATGGTTGTGCTAGCTCTATCTCAACAATATCACTAACCTCCTCTACGACTGATACTTTGTACATTCTTTTTTTCAGCTTCACGTGTAGCACCTCACTCACTAAATCTGGAGTTAACGTATGCACCAACACTCTACCTACTGTGACCGACTGATTCCCCTCTAGGCAACAATTTAGAGTTTCCATTACCGTTCCATGTAGGGCTGCAATCCGTTTAAAAGTATATTCGTTCCAGCGTGACACCGGGACCCCGATAATACTTAACCACGTAAGCCGTCCCGATGGCTGGATTTGCTCATCCCACTTTCTCATCTTCCATACCCATCTTCTAATCCCGTGTTCTATATTTCTCAATACATTGTCGACTGTTTCCACGTTATCAACAATTATCATTACTTCTAGCCCTCCCAAATATTTGACTTCCACATCGTACAAACCTTCAACCTCACAAAATTCAGGTAGTTTGTCGAGATACTCAACTTTCTTGACTTCTCCAATTATACCTCTACTTAGCACTTCCTTTTCGACTTCGTTGTCATTTACTTCAATTACTCGCATGTCAACCTTCTTGTGATCCGCCACTCCCTGTTTCACCTCTGCTGCATTGACACTGTTTCTCTTGCCACCCACCACCTCACTGTATTTACGTGAATCTCTCTCGCTACAGTTTCTATTCTTGCCGTACATACCATACTTCATGTTCTGCTCACGATTATGTCCCTTCAAGCCCTCGGTGCTTCCCCGACCCCTACGATCATAAGCCCTGAAAACCCTTAAATATTCGTTGCCTACTTTGATACCACACAAAGATCTGAGCAATAGTTCGATGTTTACTATATTCTTGAATCGAACGAAACCATATCTTTGTCCATTCCACAACCTCTTCTTCACCATAAACATGTCATACACTGTTGCGTATTTCTTGAACACCATCCATAGGTTACCCATCTCCCATGTGTCAGGAAAGTTGTGGAACATAAACGATGCTGATGATTTCGGTTTGACGCTGGTTTTCTCTGTCCCGTAAGATTTGCCGTTGTAGAATTGCCGATTTCCGTTGTGCCTCTTAAACTGACTCTCTCTATCTCTCGCCAGAAACGTCTCTCCCTGTCTCACGCTCATTTTCTCTCTCTATCGCTTGGAAGCGAAAGGTTTCCCTTTTCCATCGAACTTGAAGATCGCTGATGCATTAAAGTGGCGACTTGGATTGAGATTCAGAGGAAGTATTGCTTGATGATGGTCCTGAAAGCGAAGGTGCTGAGGTCGACTCACGACGCTTTAAACTCACGTTTATCTAAACATATTTTGTGTGTTAGCTTCTTAATACTTTGTTACTCATGGAAACAATAAAGTTTGACCTTTTAAAGTCAAACAAGCTAAAATATCTACATGTTAAACACATACAAAATTTTGGGTTGTACACCTATGTTAATGCTTGAGTAGCTTGACAAAAGCACAAAAATAATTTAAACCTTGCGAGCCAAAGTTCTCTGTTTTGTAGCATGCCGAACGATTTTTTCCTCAACAGGCAGACCCTTACGCCTTCTGACGCTATCAATTAGCTTTCGTGCTGTATTCTGTAAAGCACTTGAACCATCACCAAACTCTTCTTTCTCCTCTTCTGTTTTTGGAACAAAAAAAGGATCTTCCGGAAGTACTTCCCAGTGACTAAGAACAAGCAAAGCACTACAAGCCGACGCAGTTGATATTCTCAAGTCATCAACAAAACCAAAGCTTTCAGCAACCGGCACATAAGCATGTACCACTAACAATGCCGACCCTTCTTGCATTTCTTCCTTCAAGATTTTAGCACGTCTACGACCAAGAACAGCATAACTTGCTCTGAAAGCACTGAAAACACCCCTTATTGGTCGGTTTCTGATTGTTGATGCACTCAACTCACAGTAACACATTCCTTCAACAATTCTAGGATTCCTTTGAATTACAGATGCTCTACATGCCTCTTTAACTGCAGTCATAACTTGCCCTAAAAACACCCCGTGTTGGTTGGTTTGTGATTGTTTATGAACAGCTACTGACTCGCTCACAAAAGGTGAAACAGAAGCTTTAACTACAAACGCTAACCCCCACATAGGCTCATCACATAACGGACCCGATGCAGTTGCTTCTTGAAACCCGGATAATACACTGCTCCTCAGACTTTGGGCTTCTTCATTCAGTGATCTTATTTCAGCGCTTGTAGATATCTCGGTTTCTAATTCATCACTGCTTGACACAAAACCTAATCTTTGGGATACATACGGAGAACTTTTTATCAGCACCGATGCACCAGTTTCTTTTGTACTCGAATCCGGGAGAATAAGCATGTTTGCCCCAACTTGTCTCGGGCCTAACGCCCAGATCCGCTTTAGAAGATCTTCCCATAAAATTTTATACTTTTCTATATCATTATCCGCACTCACGTCTGTAACTTCACTTTCAATAGCATCCCAAATCCGTTTCCTTAGTGACTCTACTGGATGCTCATCATCTTGCGCTCGTATTGCTTTACCAGCTATTATATCTTCTAAAAGATCAGAACTTTCATCTAGCAGTTTTGTAAGTGCCTCTGGAAGTTTCATAACGTACACGCGAACAGTACACCTTCCATTTGGCGTAACTCTTTCAATATAATGTGAACTCCCGGTTAAAGTTTTGAACCTATCAAACGGATTTAACGTCTCCCCTTCAATGGTTTCCCTAAACGACACAAGAGGTGGTGATACTACCAAATCTACTTTTGCAAACCTGTCCTTTAAATCCTTAATACATCTTTCTAAATGAACTTCACCTGCAGCACCAAGCACGTGTTTACCTGTAGCAGAAACACTAACCTCAACAAACGGGTCTGCGCGGTTTAGAATGCGTAATCCTTTAATAAGAGCAGCCATGTCAGAAGGATCAGACGGCTCGATAGCTACTTTTAGAGTCGGTGAAAACTGAAATGTCATACTTGAAAAAGGCCAACAGTTTTTAGTTGATGTAAGAGTCGCGCTTTTTAGAATATGTTGACCTAAACCTCTAATAGCAACGATATTACCAGCACGAGCAGTAGCTACTGGTTTTAAACCTTGACCCATCATCAAATACAACGCATGCAATTCAACTTCTTGAATATGATTTTGAACCGATTCACCCGCTTTTAGAGGATCATATAATGCTGATAACACATAAACCTTCTGACCCGCATGAAGAACACCACTAAAAACCCTCGCAAATGCTAAAAAACACTCATCCGAATCATAATTTCCCCCTTCATCGTGATAACTATTTACGTCTTGTTGAGGTAACATTTTAATAGGAACTGCATATATTTTAGAAACAAAAGCAACACATGGAGCTTCTGGTCTAGAATCACAAGCCTCGACAGATTTCCTCACAAGCTCGGCCTCCGTAATCACATCAGACTTACCGACATCACTATCTAAAACAACTTCTCGTTTGGGTAAAAGTCGTGTTATACGAAACGACTGTGCAGTTACAGGGTCGGGCATATGTTTAACCACCATAGACAAAATAGCATCTGATAACGGAAGCCATCTACTCATAATCGACTGAAGAACAAATTTCGGATCTTTAGTCTGCAGCTCACGAGGAGGAACAGACAAATTAAACGTTTTAATCAACTTTTTTAAAATCCCTTTTATCACCATTTGTATCCAAGGCCGCTTCGTATACCTGCCATAATGGCTCAAGCACAAACTGCACAAACATAGGCCTCGCCTTACTCCCAGGCGCCAACCCTTCCTTACCCACAATCATCTTAGTCTTGGGAATAAAGTACCAGGGACCCCACAAAGCCTTCTGCAAAGAGCCCACGGTCGCTCCAAGTTTACTTGCATAAAACTCGGCAAACTTACATGTCCCAAACCCCCAGCCACCCAATGCGCAAGTAAACACCACATTCCCTTTTTGTGGCTGAAACGTATCCTCCTCGTCATCATCTTTAATAAACTCAATCCCTTCGTCTCCTCCCATATCCCGTGTCCCCGCTTGAATAAGAGAATCAACATCCGACAAATACTTCTCACTCTTAAACGCACTAAGAATCCCATTAACCTCACGAACAATCCTCAACAACCTAGCATACGCTTCTAACGGAGTCAGCTTGAGTTCCAATATGAGCCTATCAATCTTATTCAAAACCAAACAAGGAGTAACCTTCTCAATCCATGCCTGCCTCAAAACAGCGTGCGTTTGTATATGAACACCCTTAACAACATCAACTAAAACCAACCCGCAATCACTTAACCTGCTAGCAGTACTAACTTCACTACAAAAGTCCATATGACCCGGGGAATCAATCAAATTAATAAAATGCTGGTTAAACTTAAGGGCGATTGAGGAACTTTTCATGGTGATAGCACGACGTTGCTCCTCGTCCAAAAAGTCCATGTACCTTGCACGACCAGCTTGTTTAGAATGTAAAACACCACCACCATATGCATATGATGCTATTAAATGGTCTGCTAAAGTTGTCTTTCCATGATCCACGTGGGCTAATATGCATATGTTTCGTATATTATGGCAGTCGTCGTATGTATCATCCATCGAATGAACGGCAACGTACGATGATAAAATAGGGTTTCGATTGGGACTTATGGGTACTTATAGTCGTGTTTTGGTTCTACAATGCATGCTAAAAACAATTCTATCACTATATTCCTAATTCTATCACGCCGCCATTATTTCTTGCTCGACCACGTTAGGCTAAAGCCCGAGCCTGGGCTTAGCCTGGCCTGGAAAAAGCCCGAAAAAGCCCGGTCTAAAAAAGCCTGGAAATATATGGCATATTTTACGTTTTTTAAGGATATATACGCAATTACTTTGTAAACATGAAAAAAAAACAAGATTAAATGGACACAAATGTGACTTTACTTATAACTGATTGCAGGCATTTTCTGTGTTTTTTTGCATTCTCGGTTGCTATCCAATGAATACCGATACATAGATTATAGATGAGCAGTTTCTGTACATCCTATACGATATCAATTCGGATGATCCAGTTTTGTGTATTTTCTCTTTTGTAAACAACATTTTGTGATCGGAGAATGCAAAATATCATAATGATTACGTTCAGAGCTACATGATACCATAACCTTCGCGTCCACGCATCAGTACAGTTTTGTAAAAATGATACCAAAACCAGCAAGATCAATCTAATCACTCAACCAACCACCCCTTTAGTGATTACTTTTATTATAACAATAAACACAAGTAGATGAGTCCCTAACACAGGTGCTCACCAAACGAATACAAAAGAAACAATGATAGTCCCCACCAGGTGGATCCTATCAATCTAAACAACACTCACACTACAAATATCCTAACCAAACTATAGGTATTAGATCAAGATGATCTAAACCAGAAACTGCATGAAATCACCAAGTCGTAACTGAACGGTTGAGAGAGATAATCTTGTGTGTGTGTAAAATGGAACGAGTGAATGAGAATGAGTCAACGTCACCAGCTATATACAACTCCCAAACGAAAAGTTGCACTTAGGTCCCTGCATAAGTAAAAGATGTACAAAACAAGAAAGACGCAAATAATTTACATATAAGTCCCTGAACATACAAGCTTGCTAAAAAGTGTTATAACTTTTAACACCCTCCCTCAAGCTTGTAAGTCAAACAAGTTAACCATACCAAGCTTCTTGACCAAGAGAGCATGTTGAAATGAACCCAAAGCTTTAGTTAGAACATCAGCAATTTGATTCTTAGAATCCACTTTAACAGTTCTAATAAGTCCTGAACTTACCTTCTCTCTGACAAGATGCACATCAATATCAAAATGCTTAGTCTTCTCATGCATAACTGGATTAGCAGCAATTTGCATAGCAGACTTATTATCACAACACAAGCTTACAGGAAGCAAATTGGTTATACCAAAATCACTTAAAAGCTTGACAATCCACATAACTTCACAAGTAGCAGCTGCCATTGCTCTATACTCAGCTTCAGTTGAGGATTTAGACAAGGTAACTTGCTTCTTGCTTTTCTAGATTACAAGATTGCCATTAACATAAACACAATAACCAGATACTGATCTTCTGGTTATAGGCACTTAGCCCAATCAGAATCAGAGTAAGCAACAACCTTATAACCTTCAGTATTTTTGTTAAAACTAATACCATTTCCAGGTGCAAGTTTTAAGTACTTAAGCACTCTTAAACCAAAGTCAAAATGTGACTGTAAATGAGCATGCATATGTTGGCTTAAACAATGTACAACATAAGAAATATCAGGTCTAGTTAAAGTTAAATAGATTAACTTTCCAACAAGTTTTTGATAGTTGGTAATATTAATCAAATAACTATCACCATCAGATTCCTTATGAGCAAGTATAATATTTTCAGGCAAAGGTGTAACAACAAGTCTACAAGCCAACAACCCATACTCATTTAACAGTTCTAAACAATATTTTCTCTGACTTAAACACAAACCTTTTTTAGTTTTAAGAACTTCAATTCCCAGAAAATACTTAAGTTCTCCAAGATCTTTGATTTTAAACCTATTGTTTAAGAACTTTTTGAACTTATCAATCTCAACTTCAGAATTCCCAGTTAAAACAAGATCATCCACATAAACAAGCAAGAACAACTTAATCTTTCCATCTGTTTTAACATACAAAGAATGATCATTTTTAGACTGAATAAAACCAGCATCTAACAAAGTTTCAGTAAGCTCATTGTTCCATTGCCTAGGAGCTTGTTTAAGACCATATAAAGATTTTTTAAGCTTACAGACTTTGTTATCACCAGATTTAGAATATCCTGGTGGTAGAATCATATAGACTTCCTCTTTCAAATCACCATACAAAAAAGCATTATTAACATCCATCTGATAAAGATTCCATCCATTTTGCACAGACAAATCAATCAAACATCTAACAGTACTCATTTTAACCACACGACTAAAGGTCTCCTCATAGTCTATACCCTCCCTTTGGTTACAACCTTTAGCCACAAGTCTTGCCTTATATCTTTCAATTTCACCAGTTGAAAGATATTTTATTCTATAAACCCACTTAGACTTAATAGGCTTTCTACCACTAGGAAGGTCAACAAGATCCCAAGTACCATTTTCATATAAAGCTTGCATTTCAAGATTCATAGCATTGATCCAGTTTTGATCATCACAAACATCTTCATAACAAGAGGGTTCATAATTCTTATTAAGACTAGAAGTAAAACCAAAAGTCTTCATATCAAGCATAGCATGATTACAAAACTTATACAATCCATATCTTAATGAAGTATTAAGCACATAATCATTCAGCTTAGCAGGAAACTTAGTAACTCTTTTAGACTTCCTCTGTCCAACCTCCTCTGTCTCATCATTTAAAATTTTTTCAAGAACCTCATTGTTTAAACCAAAATTGCCCTTAGATCTGTCTGTTTCTCCTATGGGAGTTGCAGTTAATCTCCTACTGCTACTTGGTAAACTATTAACTAAGTCATTTCCAGCTTGATTAAAACCAACATCTGGTTGACTATCATTATTATTAGCTATATCCTTAGTAGCAGAATTACTACCTTCTCTACACAAAGGAGTATCCCCTTCCTCATCATCATTGGGTCTTAATGTTTTGAAAGTGTTTTCAGACTCAAAATAATCAAAAAAATTCAAAGTAGAAACTTCATTTGATGACTCTAAAATTTGATCATTATTCATTTTTTAAGGAAAAACATTTTCATAGAACTTAACATCTCTAGAATATATAATTCCTCTATTCTCAAGACCAAAAAGTTTATAAGCCTTTTTTCCACTAGCATAACCAAGTAAAATACACTTTTCAGACTTTTCAGAAAACTTATCATTAGTTTTTAAAACAGTTGCATAACACAAACACCCAAAACTTCTTAAATGAGAAAGGGTAGGTTCTCTACCATACACAAGACAGAAAGGAGATTTACCATTTAAAACAGAGGAAGGAAGCCTGTTAATCAAATAAGCAGCAGTTAAAACACATTCAGACCAAAACATAAGAGGAATCCCCCCCTGAAACATAAGGCTTCTTGCAACATTAAGCAAATGCCTATGTTTCCTTTTAGCAATACCATTCTGTTGTGGAGTATATGCACAAGTAGTCTGATGAACAATTCCCTTAGTACTAAAAAAATCATTCATATTTTTATTTACAAACTCAGTGCCATTATCAGACCTTACAATCTTAATTTTCTTATTAAACTGAGTTAAAACAAGATTATAAAAAATCACAAACATTTGAAAAACTTCATCTTTAGTTTTAAGCATATACACCCACACAGATCTACTAAAGTCATCAACAATAGTCAAAAAATATCTAAATCCATCTCTGCTAATCACTTTATAAGGCCCCCAAACATCAAGATGAACAAGTTCACCAAGACACTTAGATTTATGTTCACTTAAAGGAAAAGATTCTCTAATTTGCTTAGCCTTATGACAAACATCACAAGGCAAATCATTATTAACATTTTTCAATTCCAAAGAACCTTTTAATAGCTGTAAAACCTGATTAGCAGGATGACCCAACCTATTATGCCAAACATCTTTAGACACAAAACATGTAAAATACTCACAATTACTAACAGCAGAAACATTATCAGCTTTATCAAACAAACATAGACCAACAAATTCACTACCAGTCCCCAAGACAGTTCCTTGAATCAAATCCTGAATATAGCATTTAGATTCATCAAAAACAACTCTAAGCTTACTATCTTTAATCAACTTATTAACAGATAACAAACTAACACAATACTCAGGAACAACTAAAACATCAAATAAAACAACACCATTATTAAGTTTCAAATTTCCAACATGAGTAATCTTAGCTAATGTGCCATTAGGATGTCCAACAGTAATTTTTAAATCAGACACATCAACAAGATTAAACATATTTTCAGTGTTATTAGTCATATGTTGATTAGCACCAGAATCAACAATCCACCCAAAGTGATAACTCACCCCATCAGTTTTAACAGTAGCACAATAAAACTTATAAAAACATTGATTAAAAAACACATTGCAATTAAAAAAAGAACAATTTCCAATACCTGCCACATTGGCTTGAACTCTTGAAGAAGAACCATTGTCATTAAGCAGACTCATTAATTTGAGCATCTGCTCATTACTCAAAGAAAACATATTGTTGTTGTCTTTGTTAAACTCCACATTGTTACTCTTGTTGTTATTAAAAACATTTGCAGGTTTAAGATTAGGATTCTTTTTAAAACCTGGAGGATAACCAATAATCTCAAAACACCTTTCAATGGTATGACCCTTTAAACCACAATGTTTACACAACAAAGAATTATAATTTCCTTTGTTACCAGTATTATTCCCACTGGACTTATTACCATTACCAGTATTACCCCCAGACCAACTACCAACTTTATTCTTATCATCAATAGTCTTAGTCACAAAAGCAGAAACTTGAGTTTTTTCAATTTTAACAGAACTAGAAGGAATCCCTCTATGGGATTCTTCCCTAGAAACAACAAGAAAAGCATCTTTGACTTCAGGAAGGACTTCCCTAGTCAAAATGCTGCTTCTTATGGGTTGATAAACATCATCAAGACCCATAAGAAACTGCATTAGCTTAAGCAATTTTCTATGATCAGCAATTTCTAAACCAACCTCACAAGTACAATCAGGAACTTTAGTTAAAATATCAAACTCTCTCCAATAAGAATTAAGTTTATGATAATACTCAGAAACAGGCAAACCACCTTGTTTAAAAGAATTAATTTTCTGAAGCAAATTAAACACAATAGAACCATCAATCCTATCATAAGTTTCTTTAAGTTCAGCCCAAACACTAGCAGCATTATCAGAAAAGACATGACCAAGATACACATCTTGAGTTAAAGAACCAAGAATCCAATTAAGAACAACAGCATTACATTTATCCCATTGAGCAAGAAACACAGGACTAGCAAGATAAGTATCTCCAACACATCCACCATCAACAAAACCAAACTTACCCTTAATTTGCAAGGCAAGTTTCATGGCACTAGCCCATATTCTATAGTTTTCCACACCAGACAGTTTAACAGAAACAATAGAAGCACAATTAGAATCACCAGGATGCAAATGAAGAGGATTACTCTGATCTAAAGCATTAATAAGAATAGCCATCAAGAACAAACAAAACAACCACCAAAAACAAGAGCAGAAACAACCAATAAACAACAAGAAACAAAAAGACCAACAAAACAAACAAACTAACAAACTAACAAGAAACAGAAAACTAAACCAAACAACCAAAACAGAAAAACAAAAAACCAACTAAACTAAACAATTAAACGAAGCAACAATAAACAGAAAACAAGAACTCACACCTAAGCTTCTCAAAACTTAACCAACGAGAATGGGACTGACCAGAGCAGGTATCCAAACCACTCAAAAGGTGGTAGGTCAAGATGTTAATCAGCCTGTTTGCTCCCCGTTGACCAAGTAAGATCCACTTAAGAGAAAAGAAGACTTAAAGAGCGAAAAAGCAGCGGAATATACCAAGAACCAACAAGAATGATCCCAAGAACCCCACAGATCAACCAGATCAAGAAACCCTAAATAAGAAAAATTAGGGTTTCTTCAAATTGACCTTCAGAATCGATCAAAAACCACGTTAATCAATGATTAACAACTCAAGAACTGTCAAGAACCACCAATTAACCAAAAACCCCAAAAATTAGGGTTTGAAGATAAAACCCTAATAATCACCAGAAACACCAATCGAGCCTCAAGAATCAACCTAGGGCTCTGATACCATGTAAAAATGATACCAAAACCAGCAAGATCAATCTAATCACTCAACCAACCACCCCTTTAGTGATTACTTTTATTATAACAATAAACACAAGTAGATGAGTCCCTAACACAGGTGCTCACCAAACGAATACAAAAGAAACAATGATAGTCCCCACCAGGTGGATCCTATCAATCTAAACAACACTCCCACTACAAATATCCTAACCAAACTACATGTATTAGATCAAGATGATCTAAACCAGAAACTGCATGAAATCACCAAGTCGTAACTGAACGGTTGAGAGAGATAATCTTGTGTGTGTGTAAAATGGAACGAGTGAATGAGAATGAGTCAACGTCACCAGCTATATACAACTCCCAAACGAAAAGTTGCACTTAGGTCCCTGCATAAGTAAAAGATGTACAAAACAAGAAAGAAGCAAATAATTTACATATAAGTCCCTGAACATACAAGCTTGCTAAAAAGTGTTATAACTTTTAACAAGTTTTAATAATAAAGTACAACTAATCTATGTATTAAAATTACTGAATAAGATCGAAGGCATAAAAAACCAAACATAACGCAAAAAAAATATCAGAAAACACTAGAAAATTTGCAGACAGAATTGACCACTGATGGGCTAGAGCCCGAGCCTGGGTTTAGCCCGTCCTGGAAAAAGCCCGAAAAAGCCCGGTCTAAAAGACTTGATCAACACGTAATCTTTGGGAGTAAATCTTTTTTAACCTTACAAGAGTTGTGCTGCTTGTCAAAATAAACCTAAATTTACCCAAAAACGAATAAAAACACATAGAGAGATTATGGGAGAAGATCGGATAAGTTTGCTACCGGATTGCTTGCTGGTTGAAATCTTGTCTCGTTTAGGCTGCACGAGAGATGCAACCAAAACGTGTGTTCTCTCGAAACGATGGAAACATCTTTGGACTCTACTTCCGGATCTCATATTCAATGGTAATATAAAATACCGGAATTATGTTGTCTTATCGTTACTTCACAAAACCTTAACTCGATGCATTACCGGCCAAGCGAACCTCAATAAATTCCAACTGGTTACATGTTACGAGCAAAGGTTTGAACCACTAGTCAACGATTGCATTCGTTATGCTGTAAAGCGTAACGTTCAAGAGTTACGTTTGACTACATGGGATCCTGATTATATTGATAAGTTTGAGTTACGTTCCGAGTTTTTCTTCACCAATGATTGTTTTACTAGTCTTGAATTGTCATATCTTATACTTAATCCGGTTGGCGCCATTAATTGGAATAACCTTAGGAGTCTGTATATTTCACATGTGAATTTAGATGAAGACTTGATTCAGAATATACTAACTGGAAGCCCTCATATGGAAACTTTGATTTTGAAAGATTGCTGTGGATTTAGGATGTTTGATATTACATCAAAGAGTGTAAAAAAATTTGTGTTAAAGGGATACCGGGTTCGTAGATTTAAACCTGAGGAATTTGCACATATTATCAAAATCAAAGCTCCTTATATTTCCTCACTGACAATCGGAGATTACTTGCGCTTGTCGAAGCTTGTCTTGCTAAACGTGTCTTCTTTAGTCAAAGCTAACTTAGATTATAAGATGATGGGGTACTCTTTACCATATGATCAAGAAGCGGAGGAAGAAATGTTTAAAGGATTTATACAAAGCCTTCGCCATGTTAAAGAGCTAGACGTTGGGAAACTGTGTTCAGAGGTAAAATTTTCCTACTTCTTTTCAGCAGTTATCTCAAGAATTGTTCAATATATGCTTTGGTACTAGTTTTTTTTTTTTATCATTCAGTGTTTGAATTTAGATTACCTAAATAAACACGAATGATTGTGCCCCTTCACATTGCGGTTTTCTTGTTGGTAGGTTCTCTATCGTTTGGAAGCAAAAGGTTTCACTTTTCCATCGAACTTGAAGATTGCCGATGTTATTGCACATGAAAGTGGCGACTTGGATGGAGATTCAGAAGAAGTATTGCTTGATGATGGTCCTGAAAGTGAAGGTGCCGAGGCTGACTCACAACGCTTTGAACTCACGTTTATCTCAAAATTCAAAACTTGGTGTATTTCAAAATTAAGATACATTTGGTTCTGAATTATGTCAAATTTGATGTATTTTGTTTTCTTCTTTAATTGTGTGTTAGCTTCTTAATACTTTGTTACTCACGGAAACAATAAATGTCTACACACATACTGTAAGATTTACTGTTTTCCATAGGAAAGAAAAGATTTTAGTACCGATACCGAGCTGGTCCTGGTTGCTTGGTAACCGCTTACTATAAGCTCCTGGATGACATGGCTGACACTTTCAGCCCTTTATACGCATCAATGGTATTAATTGGATCAAAAGGATACAAGAAACAGTAAAATTTTAAACGATTTGGATCGATTGTCCTGCATAACTTCAACAAATTTGGATCAACATAGGAACTTTAAATGCATAAAGTAACTTATAATACTAGATTCATCGTGAAACTGCATATACTTTTTCACAGAATTCGATAGGCGATCAAGATCACGGACACATAATCCGTAATGAAGCGTTCAATAGCATAGTACTTTCGTTGTTTTCACCAGGATGATTCAGATAATGTAATCTAATAACGGCGTGGGAACCTATAATACCTAGAATCGGCAAACCCCATAAAATAAAGATTGTTTCTCTGTCTTCTAATCATATTCTTCAAGTGTATTCAACACTTTGACCATTTGAATTATTTTTCAAGACAAGCATCGTCTTTACTCTTAATATTAGTATGCATATTAGTCGATAGTTACGGGGTCTAAGTGTAAGTTGTTAGTCAAATAGGAAACAAGTTTATAGTCGGTTCCTAGAGTCTATATATACAGAGCATGTCAAACGATATAGATATGCCTAGGATAAGAGTCGACTGTTGAGTAGCCGGTTGCAACTCTTACACGAGTTAGGTTTTTCTCATAAAGAACTAACATACACATGGCGTTAGTGTAACAAATCTACCCGAGAAAGAATTTATCATAAAGAACTAAATGACATATGGTTTGTGTTGATATATATTGTATATAGTAACAATGAGATAGGTTTCAAGGTCAAACTAGCAGGTTTTCAGTTCCGAAATTGAGATACTCTCATCGAGTATGACAACAGATTTTCGGCATTAGAGTAAATTTCTATACATGATTTGCGGAAAAAATGTTAACTTGGTCACAAAATAGTAGCATGGTGATGTCAAATTTAGATGTTAATACTTAATATCACTACTTTGACTGAAAAAGTCAATTTACACTTGCAGAAAACTTTTACCTTATAAATATGAAAAAACTTTTACTTGACTTGCTTATATAATTGATTGAAGGAATTCGCTACGTTTCTGCACATTCTCGGTTGCTATCCAATGTTAGTGGTTAGTGGGTTGAGTCGTGCAATGATTGCAAATCGGATGATCTAATTTCGTTTATTTTTTCCTTGGCTCATCATCCAGAGACTGGGTAGACGATGAGGAAAAGGAAGTTTGGGATTAGCCTTTTTTTGGCTTGTATTTTCGTGTTGGTTTCAGTTTTGGATCCATTTAATCCTTTAACAAATGTCAAGTAAGCTTGCAGCTAGAACACACAAACTTGCACTAAACATGAAGCCCAAATTCTAATATGAACCCTAAAATGACTCAACGTCCATTTACTTTAAAGTTATCATTACGATAATTGTTCCATACATACGAGAACACTTGTGCAACAGTGAAGGGACCGGTCCACCTTGATCCCGGATGAAGTTTAAGACGAGAACCGAAACAATTACTCGATCACCACTTTTAGAATCTTTGGTTTGATCATTTTGTCATGAAACTTCTTTCTTCTTTCCTTAGCTAGTGAAAGTTTATGGACGTTAAATCGATAGTCGTGTGATAGGATCGAACTCGAGATCACGGGATTGCACACATTACGTGAAGAGTTAATTTATTTATTAAATATATTTATTATATTTATTAAATCAAACTGCAGCTAACGACCGTTAAGTAATTAAAGGTTAAGTTTTAAACGATCGTTATAGAATATTAAAGAAGCTAAAAGAAGGTGTCAGAAAGTTCTGGAAACCCCCTTTTAGCACATGTTATATCCGGCCTAAATAGAGGAGACAAGAGAGAAGGGAAAAGATTTTGTTGTTTTATCTTTTTTAACCTTGGAAGAGAAGTTTTCCAAGGGCTATATAAACACACCTAAGGCTTCATAATTTTTCATCCCATTCTCTCTTTTCTTTGTCCTAACCGCCGGCCAAACACACCCTTATTAGGGTTCTTCTTTGATTTTCTATAAGCTATTTTAGATCTAGTCCTAGCCCCTCTCTAGGGTTGTTGGGTAGATCTTCCATAGACTTGGAAGGCTCGGTTCTGTTCGTGCTAGACTCACGATTAGCTCATCGTATCACGTGTGTACAAGATCGTGGTGTGATCTTATTTTAGATTACATCCTGGTGGTGTTCTTGATCTACTTTTACCGGTGATCGTACTGCTAAGGAAAAGGTATGTAACCCTAGCCTTGATTAATTATAATTGTGTTATTTAAAGATCTTGTTAATCTGCTTCCGCTGTATGCTCTTTGATCTATGTTAGGTTTTTTTTTATAATTGTTATGATAATCATAAACCATCAGTGGCATTGAGAGCCGTTTTAACATGATTATAATTATCAAGATCTAAAGTTTTTTTTAACTAATATGATTTGTGTTAAAATTACATGTTGTTTTTTAGGTTTTATTAAAAATTAGTTTTTTTTTTGTTCAAAATGGCTTTGCCGTTTTTTATATATTAAAAAAAAAAAAAAAATTGTAAACCCTAAAATTACATGGTAATTCACTTTAGATTTATGCATGAATTAATTGTTATGTCATGTGTGGTTACGATCCGTACTAGTTTTAATTGTTAAGAGAATATGGAAGATCCGTAATAAACATGCATGTTTTTACGGATCATATAATTTTGATTGCTATTTGCTTCATTTGATTCAAAGTTTTAAAATTAGGGAAGACTTTTTATGTTCATAAAAACCCTAGATTTGATGTTCTTTGAATAAATTGTTTGCATGTGGCTATTTGATTTAGTTTTTTTTTTGTACTACTTGTTTTCATGCGTTTTTTTTGTATGTTGTAAACAAGGGTAATTTTTTTTAAGAAAAATAATATGGACTAAATCTTATCAAAATTAATGAATTATTTTGAGGCCTAAATTACATATGATTTGTGTTGATGAGAATTGCAATAGCAACTTAACGGCCTACTCAATTTTGACAAACTATAAAGTGGGTATAACGCACCGCTGGTCAAGTACCCGGTTAAGGAAGGAGGTGCTATGCTTTTACGCTGACCAAATTCCCGGCTCGCCTGTGCGTCAAAATTGGAATTACCTACGGTTGTTATTGGTATAATTCTTTAAGGTTGTTTGGTTTAACCAATACCTCAACTTGCAAATATATGATGAACTTTTAGTCTCACCAAAAAGTTTACTAAACGTTTTATTAAACTTATGCTATGGAGATGTATGCATGCTTCTCCATACATGATTTTGACACCAAAATCTATACCCTAAAATTTAAGTCATATGCCCTCTAATTGACGAACACTTGAAGTTACAATTGTCGTCATATAAGATATCGGACGATGTTGTAATGGAGAGAAAACTTCATGACTGAATAAGATTGCACATGAAGGTTTTACGTTCTTTAGATTAGTCGACTTAATTGAGTTACTCAGTGAGAACTGGAAACTTAAGGCATAAAGAAGGGATAAAACATGTTTACAATGCAAAAGTTTTTGGCAATGTAAATCCCTGACATATCTAGAAATTGCAATATGATTTGGCAATTATTGTTCGACAAGTTACTATGTTGAATACATTTGTCACTAGCAGATCAACTGATGTGATAAATCTATGTCAATATGGATTCTAGTTTTTTCAAGGAAATACTATGGTTTTATTACCGGGGTAATTTTATTTTCTTGAATTTTATTATCGAAAATACTAATGTTTGAACTTATTTCTGTAGAAATGGCTCAACCCGAAAACAATCTGACAATAAGCTCGGCGTTCAAAGCATTTTTTGAACGGCCTGAACTTACTGGCCCTAATTTCAATGATTGGTACCGCTCACTAAGAATTGTTCTGAGAGCAGCGGGTACCATCAATATCTTGGAAACTCCTTTTCCGGAGGATCTTGCTGAAGGTGCAACTGATGCGGAAAGGCTTCAACACGCTGCTAACGTTAAGAAGCACCATGAGGTGGCTGTTGTAATGTTAGGGAGAATGGCTCCATCACTTCAAAGGAAGTATGAGCTATTTCATCCTAAGCAGATGCTTGATGAACTCAAGGCAGTGTATGAAACGCCACAAGCTGTAGAGATCTATGATCTGGTTGATGCTCTACATAGTTGCAAGCAAGCTCTTGGAAAGTCCGTAAGTGCACATTACATGGAGATGAGGGGTTATATGGAACAACTCATCGCACTAGGACAACCCTTCGATCATAATATGGCTATTAACTTGATCAATAGGTCCCTTAACAAGGACTTTGGTGATTTTGTTCGTAACTATAATATGCATTGCACGGGGAAGACAGTGAATGATTTGCATGCAATGCTCATTGACTTTGAAAAGGGTTTGAAAGATAAGGCACCCACTGCTACTCCTCAAGTACTTTATGTACAAAAGGGTAGAGTGTCGAAACCAAAACCGCAAGGGAATAAGAAGCAGAAAGGCAAAGGCAAGGTTGATAAGAGCAAGCAAGTTGCGACTACATCAAAACCTAAGCAAAACTTTGCTAAGAAATCTCTGAAAGATGAGACTTGTCACCACTGCAAGATGACTGGACACTAGAAGAGGAATTGCTCTCTCTATCTCCATGAAATGGCAGAACACAAGAAGAAGGCTGAGCAAGCTGCTGCAGCACCATCTTCTGGTAACTTATTTATAATAGAGTTATTTAATCTTTCATACAAATCAAACTCCTGGGTATATGATACGGGATGTGGTATTAATATTTGTAATACCCTGCAGGGATTTGAGTTGAAAAGGAGACTTACCTATGGGGAACAATTTCTGCAAGTGGGCAATGGCGCACAAGCAGCAGTTGAAGCTATAGGAATATTTAAATTAGTTTTACCTTCGGGTTTAGTACTATCTTTAAATAATTGTCATTATGCACCTACAATTGTTAGGGGTGTTATTTCCTTTTCTAGTATGTTGGATCTTGGATTTACTCACACGATTGATAATAATAGAATTTCTGTTTTCAAAGATGGTTTATTCTATTTTGATGCAATTTCTGTGAATGGTGTTTTTGAAATTAACATGCATGATATAAATCCCAAGAGGAAAAATAATTCTGTTTTTAGCATGAATAAGAAGAGTAAGTTAGACAAGAACTCTTCTTATCTTTGGCATTGTAGACTTGCCCACATTGGGAAGACTCGCATACAAAAGCTTCAACGTGATGGGCTTTTGGAAAATATCAATGATGAATCATTTGATAAATGTGAATCTTGTATCTCTGGGAAGATGACCAAGAAACCTTTTAATAGCAATATTGAAAGGGCTACTGAACTACTTGGTTTGATACATACTGATGTGTGTGGACCACTTAGACATATGTCAAGGAAAGGTGCTAGCTACTTCTTGACGTTTACGGATGATTATAGCCGTTATGGTTATGTTTATTTACTTAAGCATAAATATGAGGTATTTGAAACATTCAAAACGTTTAAAGCCGAAGTAGAGTTACAACTGGGAAAGAAGATTAAAGCTCTTCGTTCTGACCGTGGTGGTGAATATTTAAGTCAAGAGTTTAAAGATTATTTAAGTGAGAATGGAATTGTTCAGAAACTTACTTCTCCGTATACTCCACAACAAAATGGTGTATCTGAAAGGAGAAATCATACATTATTGGATATGGTACGATCTATGTTTAATCTTACAACTTTACCATTATCTTTTTGGGATTATGCTCTTGAAACTGCTGTTCGTATTCTGAATAAGGTTCCCACAAAGAAGGTTGATAAGACACCATATGAACTATGGCATGGCAAGAAGCCATATTTGTCTTATTTGAAAGTCTGGGGTTGTGAGGCGTATGTGAAACGTGACTCTGGAGATAAACTCCAACAACGCTCAGTAAAATGTATCTTTGTAGGTTACCCTAAGGAAACTATGGGTTACTACTTTTATTATCCAGCTGAGAACAAGATAGTTGTGGCTCGGTATGGAAACTTCCTTGAAAATGATCTTGTAAATCAAGAATTCAGTGGGAGAAATTATGATCTTGAAGAAATTCAAGAAGATACATTGCCTTCTGAAAATACTAGCGATGAAATTCCTGTAGAACCAAAAAGTCTGAGTGTTCCACCGGAATTAATTCCTCCACGTAGGTCTCAAAGGACTATACGTGCGCCGGACAAACTATGTCTATACATAGAGGATGATGAGGAGGAAGTAGGGGATCTTGGTGAACCTGCTAACTATCGATCTGCAATGTCTGATCCAGAAAAGTCAAAATGGATAGTTGCGATGAATGAGGAAATGAAATCCATGGAAATCAATGATGTTTGGATTCTTGTGGACGCACCTAAAAATGCTAAAGTAGTGAAAAATAGGTGGATCTATAAGAAGAAAACTGACATGGATGGTGATGTACAATCCTACAAAGCACGTTTAGTGGCTAAAGGTTTTACTCAAACTTTTGGCATAGACTACGAGGAGACGTTTTCTCCTGTAGCAGACTTACGAGCTATTAGGATTCTCATAGCTATAGCAGCATACTATGACTATGAGATATGGCAAATGGATGTTAAAACTGCCTTCTTGAACGGTCGCTTAGATGAAGACATCTATATGCAACAACCGGAAGGGTATGTTGATCCTAAATTTCCAAAACGCGTGTGCAAACTTCAAAGGTCTATTTATGGTTTGAAGCAAGCATCACGTCAATGGAATAAGCGATTTGATGAAGAAATCAAAAAGTTTGGATTTATTCAAGATCGTGATGAGCCATGTGTATACCGCAAAGCTAGTGGGAGTAATGTAGTGTTCCTAATTCTATATGTCGATGACATATTGATCATGGGAAGTAACATTCCAAGACTTAAGGAAGTTAAGGATTATCTTGGTAAATGCTTCTCTATGAAAGATTTGGGAGATGCTGCATATATTCTGGGAATTAAGATCTATCGAGATAGGAGTAGACGGTTAATTGGTCTTAGCCAAGATGCTTATATTGATAAGATATTGAAGAAATATAACATGCATAACTCTAAGAAAGGTTTCTTACCGATGGAGGTTAAGCATGAGTTAAGTCATGAGAAAGATGCATCATCACCTGAAGAGGTGGCTTACATGAAGAAAGTGCCTTATGCTTCGGCTGTAGGATCTATTATGTATGCTGTAAGATGCACAAGGCCCGATGTGGCGTTTGCTCAGAACTTGGTCAGTAGATACCAACAGAATCCAGGGAAGTCCCACTGGACTGCTGTTAAGCATATTCTGAAGTATTTGAGAAGTACGAAAGATATGTTTTTGGTATTCGGGGGTAAACCAGACACAGAATTGAATGTAACAGGATTCTGTGATGCGTCCTGGCAATGTGATAAAGACGATACGAAGTCTCAGACGGGTTACGTGTTTGTCATCAATGGAGGAGCAGTTGAATGGAAGAGCAGTAAGCAGAAAACCATTGCTATGCATGCGACTCAATCTGAGTACATGGCCGCTTCAGAAGCTGCAATGGAAGCTGTTTGGATTAGGAAGTTTATTGGAGATCTTGGAGTGATGCCTTCAATTAAAGAACCTATTGATATTTATTGCGGCAACTCTGCGGCAATAATATTCGCCAATGACCCTGGAGTCATGAAGGGCGCCAGACACTTTAAACGTAGATATCACTACGTTCGAGAACAAGTGGAAGCTCGAGAAATAAAATTAATAAAAGTTCACACAGATGATAACGTAGCTGATCCTTTTACTAAGGCTTTGTCTAGGCCAAAGGTAGTTAAGCATGCCAAGGCAATTGGGCTGCAACTAGCTAGCGAATTCATGCAATAAATCTGTTGATTAGTATTTGGATAAAGGATGTAAGACATTATTAAATTGATGAAATAAAGATTGGGTTTCGTTTATTTTCTGTTATTTAATTTTGTATCCTATTTTACATGTTTTAATCCGTGAGCATTTTGATGTTTCTAAATGTCCGTTGTCGATTAATAATATGGGAATATTATTAAACTAAGACAATTCAAAATGGTGACAGAGTATACTTGAAAGTATATTGGTCAATTTTGGATGATATTTGATGGATCAAATATTGGACTTATCCCAACTATGTGATTTTACTTTATGGATCTTTGTCATTAAGTAAATCATAAATAGTTATCCTTAGACCTGAGATGCCAGAAAACTGCATTGAATATAGTGCATTTCTGTAAGGTAACCTAACGCTAAACGTAACTGGTAGTCATAAGGGTTATTTTCAGAAGTGTTGCGAAGTTCATGTGTTTTGCTTGTAGTCGAAATGGGATTCGTTTCCTTCAAATTATTATTTGAAGTATAAATACAACTGGGCCCCTCGGGGGAATAGTAAGATGTTTGTGTGGCCACACCCAAATGTGTTTTGGTAATCTTGCTATATCCGTAAACGAGAAACAGAATAGTTAATGAAGGAATGACTAAGATCCATATCCTTATTAACAATGTATTTGAAATGAGAGGATAATAATAATGATTATATATCATTAAAAGGTTTTGTCCAGGAAGCCTTACTCGAGTTGTACTAGTGACATTGTTAGTGTAACTAGACGCTAATCAATGTGATCACGACATTCGAATTTTGTCCAAGTGGGAGCTGAAAGTTTATGGACGTTAAATCGATAGTCGTGTGATAGGATCGAACTCGAGATCACGGGATTGCACACATTACGTGAAGAGTTAATTTATTTATTAAATATATTTATTATATTTATTAAATCAAACTGCAGCTAACGACCGTTAAGTAATTAAAGGTTAAGTTTTAAACGATCGTTATAGAATATTAAAGAAGCTAAAAGAAGGTGTCAGAAAGTTCTGGAAACCCCCTTTTAGCACATGTTATATCCGGCCTAAATAGAGGAGACAAGAGAGAAGGGAAAAGATTTTGTTGTTTTATCTTTTTTAACCTTGGAAGAGAAGTTTTCCAAGGGCTATATAAACACACCTAAGGCTTCATAATTTTTCATCCCATTCTCTCTTTTCTTTGTCCTAACCGCCGGCCAAACACACCCTTATTAGGGTTCTTCTTTGATTTTCTATAAGCTATTTTAGATCTAGTCCTAGCCCCTCTCTAGGGTTGTTGGGTAGATCTTCCATAGACTTGGAAGGCTCGGTTCTGTTCGTGCTAGACTCACGATTAGCTCATCGTATCACGTGTGTACAAGATCGTGGTGTGATCTTATTTTAGATTACATCCTGGTGGTGTTCTTGATCTACTTTTACCGGTGATCGTACTGCTAAGGAAAAGGTATGTAACCCTAGCCTTGATTAATTATAATTGTGTTATTTAAAGATCTTGTTAATCTGCTTCCGCTGTATGCTCTTTGATCTATGTTAGGTTTTTTTTATAATTGTTATGATAATCATAAACCATCAGCTAGGACCCAAATTCCTCTAAAACATTTTATAGACTCGTCTATCAGAAAACACCAGAAAATATGCAGACGGAATTTACCACAACTCTTGCAAACATATCACAGTTGACATTTTATAGGATCAAAAAAGCATAGTTGCCAATCAATCTCGTTTTATTTCTCAATCACATTCGTTTGTTGCTCGACCACGTTCCTTAATGTAAACCTGATTATAGTAACAGTGACCACCTTGTATGAAAAGTTGAATGTAATGAATTCTTACGTTCTGTTTATTTACATTAGCAAACTTTTTTTGACATCCGCGGTAGCAATTTGAAAAAGGCCCAAATCCTTCTCCTATATCGTATTCTTCCCTTCCATAATCTGTGTTTTTACGTAAACCAACAACATCGATATTACTCGTAACTCAACATACAGCAAGAAAAATAATGCAGTTGTATTGTTGACACTTGACAGATGTAGAAACATACTGTAATAGCAGTGGTGATTTACATAAATATATGTCTTAACATATGAAAGTCAAATTTGTTCAAACTAGCTTAATAGCTTAGAAACAAACTAAAGCTCTCACTATACACACAAGATCCTCTAGGCTCTAACCATGTTGTCATTATTGAAGCACGTTTGAACGATTAGGGTGAGGGTCGGTGTACCTTCATTCCACACATCAATATTGCGAGAATAGCCAAGTCATAGCACCACCCTCCCACACCACCACGTTAGGACCACCCTCTCCCATAGCCAAGTCAGCACCACCCTCCCACACCGGCACGTCAGCAGTCCAATAGCGGAGCAAAAAAATTTATCCTGGTAGGGCCAAAAGCATACATTTATATTTTGGGAGGGATAAAAGCTAATATATTACTATTTTCAAACACAAAACCGCCCTCTTTGGTCTTTACTATCCTCCGCCTTTGGTTAGCACGGACAACATCGACGACAACGGCAAGAATTGCACGGAGAAAAAGGGCTCCAACTCCCAATTGTTGAGTAAACACAAGCTTGGAGTCTTTTTCCATACTCTTGATGCTGATGTTGGCACTCTTTATATCATGATGTATGACGTTTGACTTGTCAAAAAAGACTAGACGTTTCCCAAACAACCATCACTGCAGCTTCCATGAGAAAATACATCAGTATTATAATGAATATCTGTATAAAACAACCTTAATAAATCAAAAAAAAAATAACTTGCAAGATAAGAAATAACAAAAGTAAGTGATAAAAATGAATACCAATTCTCAGATCTGTTCATCAGTTTATAACAAAAGAAGAATCAGAAACAAACTTGGAAGAAATAAAAAAGATGAGTGAATTTTTTGTGTTTTGTTTGAGCTGTTTTTATAAAAACAAAAAATATACTACATAGGACAGTACATGCTTTTGTCCGATGGACAATTGTGTTTCTTTACCGGATATTTGTGTTTCTTTTGGGTTAATCCTGACCCTTCATTTCTTTAAGTTCGATCCGTGTGACAAAGATTTCACGGTTGGGATCACATCTTTCATATTGATCCGTGTGAATGGCTTCTATCCAATCAGGGGCTTACATCTGGTGCTTTTGTTTGGGCTTTAATATTTGTAAATCAACATTAGGCCGTGTTATTGGACTCATTTTTATATAAATGACTCAAACAAATGGAATTGTTGGTCGCGCCTAAGGGTGTCAAAAAAAGTCGACAATTTATGTTAGGCTAATGATATTTACACGTAGTGGCGGATCTAGGATTTCGAATCGTGTGTGGCACTATTTCGTCTCACTTCGCTTTGCCGGTGGTTTTTAGTAGGGAAATTTCTTGAAATGCCCCAAAGTTGCACCCATTTTCCCAAAATGCACCAACCTAATGAAAATTTCCCAAAATACCCTATGCAACTTATGCAACTTACTCGACTTATGCGACTTTTCCATAAATAGAAAAAAAAGTTTAAAAATTTTCCCAAAATTTTGCCATTTTTGGAAATTTCGCATAAGTCGCATAAGTTGCATAAGTTGCATAAGACATTTTGGGAAATTCTCATTTGGTTGGTGCATTTTAGGAAAGTAGGTGCAACTTTGGGGCATTTCAAGAATTTTCCCTTTTTAGTATTAGTTTTTTAAATAAATATTAATCCCATGTCTTAAAATTTTTGGCCTCACGCAGGTTTAAAAACGTATGCTAACACACTTTTTCACCAATCGAATATCACTTTTACCGACTAAACTCTATATTTATTGGTCGTGAAAAAAGAAACTATCATATTAAAACATATCAAAATATAAATTAACATTGAATAAAGGGGGTATTGCTTAATTTACTGTGGTTTTATACGCATCATAGTGTGATTTTTTTAATACTTTCAGTCCAAGATTAAAATAAACACGTAACATATTTAGTAACTATATTATCTTAGACGTAACAAAAATGACATTTAAGACGTTTACTAGTAGTATATTTTACATAACAAAAATGGTCCCACTAAGCTAGGTAGTAGTGGTTTTATATTTTACACATAAACTACTGAAAGCTATCCAAATGTCTACACCTTAAAAGACAACAAAACAATGACTAAAAGACAAATTTACAAATACATCATGTACCACTATTCATCGTCTTCACCAATTAATCTGCATCTTCTTTCTTCTTCAAAATTCAAATACAAATACATATTTCCTTCGTATTCTTGCTCATTTTCTTTGATGTTCTCTAAACTACGTGTAACACTATCAAAGTAGGGATGGCAACGGGTCGGGTTTGGGTCGGGTTTTAGAGAACCCGTACCCGCACCCGTTTATAAAATCTAAACCCGCATCCGCCCTAATACCCGACGGGTACCCGATTAATATTACCCATCGGGTATTCGGGTTTTACCCGCGGGTATCGGGTATCCACAATTATATTTTGTTGGACATAATTGTGCGTATAAAGGTAAGAAAAACCAATGAAAAACGATCAAAATACTCTAAGATATTTTATAAATTTTTAAAAGATAAAAAATACTAATCGAATATCATGTCATGCGATTTAATGGATCGAATAAATCATTATTTTTATTTTAAATTAACTAGATCGCAAAAATCTTAATGCATACAAAATGTAAGTAATATGAGAATTTCGTTTGTTTAACAAACTTCGTATACTATTTCACACAAGTTTAAAACTTATATAAAATAGCCATAAAAACGGGTACTAATTTTGGTAAACGGGTATATATACGGGTAAACGGGGCGGGTATTACTAGCACCCGAACCCGAACCCGTACTCGCGAAAAATAGAACATCTCAACCCGAACCCGCATCCAAACCCGCCAACCCGACTCCGAACCCGACCCAATCGGTTCGGGTTTCGGTTTTCCCCCATCGGGTTCGGGTGCTTTTGCCATCCCTATATCAAAGACCTAACAAATTTGTAAAAAAAATACATGTTGACGGCTTAAATCATGTGTGGCACGTGCCACACGTAGCCAATGCCTGGATCCGCTACACGAAGACAATTTATGTGTTCACAGAAAAATTGATTGGAAAGACAACTACAACGCTTATGATACGATGATAGATGGCTACATGTACAGCTATCGAAATCAACCAAGAATGATGGGTGGTCGAGGATTTGTAACTCGGCTCATCGAGACATCCTGTTTTCCTAGGCATCGTCCTTGAGACTAAATTTGCATGCTCCACCACATCATCGCCACTAGACCCGCACACGAGTCCATGTCTCATCCAAAACCCGTTGTGCTTTTTGCTCCGATTTTTACTTTTTGTTTCTTTTGAAACAGTTCTCCTGCCACCAAGATCACGACCATCTATTGACCTACGACTAGACTCTACATAGCATTCAAGTTCCTTTGAAATTCTGTTAATTTCATACCCATCCAAAAGGGATTTTTCGACGTGTCCAGTGCCTAAAAACCGAACTGTTGATACATGATGATGGTGCAGCATGAGTTTCCTTTTGTTGTTGTTTCTTCATTGCTTCAAGCTTGTACCTAGAAGGCCTGGGCGTGTAAGCACGTTTTCTTTCGAAATCACTCTCTGGAATTAAATTGCGGTCGAGCAATGATCCTCGTTCGTACCATGACCATGATTGCGAACTGGTCCATGTTTTCCTTTCGAGAAACAGAATTTTGTTTTGAATGTTTTATTATGAAAAGTTATTATGGAACTAACGATATATTTATAGGATTTTTCGAAGATTGATATAAATATAAGTCTTTGTTTGGGACATGGCATTTAATAGCATGTCGTTGGATTTTAAGGCCAGTTTTGTTAACAACTCATGGGTTGTGTTGGCCTTTGCGTTACCACGATTAACATTCAGGGGTGGAGTC
Organism: Glebionis coronaria; assembly: GCA_025667525.1. Classification (NCBI taxonomy): domain Eukaryota; kingdom Viridiplantae; phylum Streptophyta; class Magnoliopsida; order Asterales; family Asteraceae; genus Glebionis; species Glebionis coronaria. The sequence goes on along the minus strand of JANFOE010002076.1, from coordinate 31,105 downwards.
ACCATCCGTCTGCACCACAACCATAAAATATATATTACTCGAAATATTAATGAGTAATGTAATTCAAACTTTTATAGGTTTTGCACTTTACTCGATGATAAATAAAGTAAATTGCGTACTATATACAATGTTATAGGTAACCCATGTCGGTAATGACTACTTGTGTCAACCTATCGGTCACAAGTTCAATTCCCGTTGGCTTCCCTGTACCCTTTTTATTTTAGACCTTTTCTTTTGAACATCCAACTATCCAAGTGTATCCTTTTAATTGTTGATTTCGTTATATGTACAAGTTATCGTCTAACTATTCATTAACTCTTTAATATATCTATGAATTTCACGGGTCTTATAGCTAGTTTATATCTGCAAAGATGTAGATTAGCAAACACCCTTATCATGTATGTCTTTTCGAATCAATTTTTATTCGCCACACAAAGAATAGTTTAGTTTCGGCAACTCTCTTGATAGAGGAGCACCAATTTGAGTTAGTGTAGAAAAACATGATTCAAGAAATCCCAAAAACTTTAAACTAGATTTAAACAAACAGAACTAAAAAAGAAATCAAGGCTACCAGTGCTATTCACGTATAGCCCTATTATCTACATGATAATAGTTTTACAAATGATAGAAAAACAACTGAAAACAAACTACAGTTCTAAGATCTAAATGATAACAGAGAGAGTAACTGTGTGTTTTGTACACACTTATTATGAGACGATGATAACAAAGAGAGGCGCTCCCATCTGGTATAATCATGCACCTTGGGCTAATAGCCTAAGACTGGTGGGAGTGGGGTGAAACCCACTCACCGCCACCTCAGCGTCACGTCAGCTTTTTAACAAACTCACCAAACTCACCCACGAGGGTAATGACACTCACCCAAACTCACTCACACTCACTTTTCATACCTATTTTTTTATTATTTAAATACACCCCACTCACAAAAAACACCCACAATTAAACCTAACCAAAAAAATAAAAAACATATGAGCCCACATGTATAAAACTCACCTGGGTGATTTTGCTAAGGTTTTTTGGTGGTTGAGAAAATAGTCGCGCGCGGCTTGTAAGGGGGGGATGGGGGCAGCGCGTGGCTTAAGCCATGCTGCTCGTGGGATCATCCCCACTCCACCAGCCTAATAGAGCCGTTAGCCAACAAGGCTTCAAGTGATGGCTTTAAGTCCATGAAGTCCAAAGTCCACAAGAGTCCAACAACAGAAAGAAAGAGTCCCACATTTAGTCCATGTAGATAACAAAACAACAAAATAAGTCCTTGTAGATTCTATGGGTTTCAGATTAAGACACATATTTTAACATCCCCTTAATTTGAAAACTCATATAAGTTCATGTTGATCTATGTCAAACCCCTTTACCCTTTCTAAAAATATCTGCAATTTGATTTGCGAACAACACCATTAAGAATTTTTTTTCTCTTACAAAATGGTCAATTTCAAGGTTGTTTCGTGTTCTGTAGGTGAGCATGTTGTACATCAATATTGTCATCTCAAATACCGTAGCTTACACAAATATCATTTCTTACGGGAAACCGAATGCCCCACATGGTCAAACTCTTTACCAATTGAGGTTGGCACAGTTGGTCAAGGCACTGGGCTCCTTAACCAAAGGTCTTGGGTTCAAGCTTTGGGAATGAAAAAAATCTCATTTGAGAAGGATATTTATACACTCATCCTAAGGACGGTGGGAACTCCTCGTAGTAGACTAAAAAAACATGGTCAACTCTTTCGCTTATTCTCGCTTATGTAAACATAAATCTGAGTACTGTAGTTTGTGATTGCAGAATGCAGATAAAAATTATTAGGGCCTCAAGCAACACAAAGTGATAATTTGGTAGCAACAATCATCACACAAATAGTCTCTTTATATAATAAACACAACCGTCTCTTTATATGTAATAATCGCCCAGACAACCAGATTCATCTTTACATATAGATGCTATGTGCCAAAAGAATGACACTGCAGCTTTATTCAAAGCGATTGCATCATGACCTACGCGATACCATACCCACAAGACGCAAAGCTACTCTTCCTTGTGAAGCTCTTTCAGAAAATCTTCATGATCAACCAAAACCTACACTCAAACAACATATCGCGGTTACATTTCTTTTTTTATTGAATAACCTCGACACGTCTATCACCAAAGCAAATGCGACATTTTACCCTATCTTGCCAAAGGAGACTATGGGTGAGCATTTTGGACTGTCAACCGGACCGGACCGACCCGGACCAGACAATTTCGGTCCGGTCCTCGGTCCAGGGTTTTGGACCATTTCGGTCCTTGGTTCGATCGGTCCGGTCCAGTTCGTTCTTACCAAAATCCCGTCGATTATGCCTAATAGGACCGGACCGACCCGGACCGGATCCGGCCGGTCTTGGTCGATCCGATCCGGTCCGAGCCCGATGCTCAGCCCTAAAGGAGACAATACATTTTGACCTTTTAAGTCAGAAATAGATAAATGGTTAAAATGAGCGAGATTTACCGTTTTCCAACCATCTGGGTCAAGGAAGGAAAGGATCTTAGTACCAATCCCGGGAAGTGGTCCCGCTTGCCTGGTAACCTTTCCGCCAAGCTCTTGGATGACATGGTTGACAACTTCAGCGCTTTTATATACATCAGTGGTACTGATTGCAACCTATAAGCAGGGTTAAATGAAACCATAACACCAATTTAATATACAGAATCAGCAAAGAACATAATGATACCACACTCTCGATGTACAAACTTTACCTGTGCGTAAGCATTTCCTTTGGTGTATTCAGTTACACCGTAATTGTATGTGAGCTCCAAAACAATTGTTTCTTTTTCTTCGGCATACCCCATCATTGCCAAAGTGTACTGTGTTGGGAATAATGTTTTAGTAACGCTGTCTCTAACTGACACATGAAACCGTGAATACCGTGATGATTATAAAACTACATACCTTTTGTTCTGGTCTATCAATGGTCCTGCATAACTTCATCCCCAATGCCTGCACAAAATCGAACCAAGACATTAAGTTTACATGCCATAAGTAATACACTACATCAAATTTTGAAGTGCACAAAAAATCTTTACCTTTTCATAGAACTTGATGGAGCGATCAAGATCACCAACACGAAGCATAACTTGACAAAGAGGTTCAGGAGTACCAGGCCTTTCAATGAGTTCAAAAAGGTAACCATCGGGATCTTTAGCAAAAGCAATTACACTCGTCCCACCTTTAACTGGACCTGCCGGCCTTGTTATAGTTCCACCTTTAGTCTTGATGTCCTCAGCAAGTTTGTAGACCTACCGAAATCGCACCCAAATTAGCACTAAAAATTCAATTTATATTTGACTTAACATCAAGTAATATACTCCGTATAACTGTAACGCATACATCAGCAGTCGCAATTGCAAAATGCCCAAATCCGGTTCCTATATCATACGTATCCACTCCATAATCTGTACATTAACATATAGATGAACCAAAATTAAAATAACCATCATGAACCTGAAAGACAAAAATAATATTGCTTAAATATTTAGAAACATACTGTATGTAAGCTCCACAGCAAAGTTTGATTCTTCGGGACCGAATCCAAGAAAAGCATTTGAGTACTTCTCCTCCGGTACGTCCCTTTGCCTCAGCAATTTCATCCCCAAGGCTTCAGTGTAAAACCTGATGATAAATACAGTAAAAACAAATGAGCAAAACACGCATACTGTCGTAAACTGAAATTGTTGAATATGTGCTAACGTACTTGATGCTGCGTTGAAGATCACCAACACGATAGACCGCATGTAAGAAACGGCGGTTATCCTTCTTTGGGAAATCCAACACCTCGGCGCTCAGGACACTGGATGCAGCCTCAGCCATAATGGAAAATGTTTGGTTGCTACTCTGTTCATAATTACGGATCATAAATCAGAAGATTGATAACGAAAGTGTATTACACAGAATTACTTGCCCACTAAATAGCATCCTAAGAGTTACACTATCAAAAGATCTAATACAACCTACGTACTTTGAATAAGCAAAAAGCTACTCCAATTTCAACAGACAAGAAAGAAACATCCATAATTACTGTAGAAAGTTAAACTCGCAGCTTAATGGTTGTAGGAAAGGTACTCGTTTTAGTATAAATAAAGAAAATTTAAGATTCTTATAATACGTTATTACACGACAGATTTACGACAGTTTGCTTAAATTGTTGTGACTTATGATATTGCTGTTCGCCTATGACATGACACCTAAATTTCTGCAAGACTGGTGATTTATTCGACAACTAGTAAAATTGTGTTGTAGGTAAAGAACACTACATACTCTCATTAGCAGAAACTTTCATGAAAGAAAAAATCTTTCAATCTCATATTCCCATCGGAAAAAAAACATCAAAGAACAAACATTTGGGGCAATTAATGCTGAAAAAAGAAAAACAACATTTGCTAAAGTTACTTACTTTAACCATCGCCAAATGGCCTACTGGTGTAAGGCACCTATCTAGGTACGCGGTCAAGGGTCAAAAACAGTCGCAGGGATACATTTAAGTCAAAGACTCGCTCTCCCTAGGAAACCTAAATATGGAAAACCTCGGGGTATTTATTTAAGCTTATATGTGGGCTTATGAGCTTATTCGTTTTTCGGCTTTTATTTCATAAGCCCCAAAACTTCGGTTTATTTTGAAACTTCTGGGCTTAAAGGGGTGTTTGTTTTAGCTTATGAAACATAAGCTGAAATGGGCTTGTGTTTCATAAGCCCCAACTTTGTGGCTTATTTCGAGACTGGCTTATATAAGTTTATTATGATATGATAAACTTATATAAGCCAATAAGTCTCAAGATAAGCCACAAAATTGAAGCTTATGAAATATAAGCTGAAATTTGGCTTATTTTGGTCTTATATTTCGTAAGCCCCAATGTTGTGGCTTATTTGGAGACTTATGGGCTTATATAAGTTTATCATATCATGATAAACTTATATAAGCCAATAAGTCTCAAGATAAGCCACAAAATTGATGCTTATGAAATATAAGCTGAACTTTGGCTTATTTTCGTCTTATATTTCATAAGCCCCAATTTTGTGGCTTATTTGGAGACTTTTGGTGTATAAACACTAACTTATGCATAAACTATAACAAAGTATAAAAAAATTACTGAATCTAAATCCAAAAGTAACAAGAATAAAGGGATCATTATACTATGAAAGATTATTAAAAATTATATAAAAACATAATTTAAGATTCAAAAGAGAGAAAGCTTACAGAGAAGTGACCTGTGGAATGTGATGGTACAAGTGTTTGATTCTTGTAACTTCTTTTTTATAAGCCTTTTTATTTTATTTTTTTAATATTAAAAAAGGAACAAATATTTTGCTTTTTTGTCTTGGAGATTATAATATGTTTGGTTTGTACCAACAACCATTTTTAACATATGTTACATTGTATTCCCGTGCGTTATTGTATTTGGAGATTATAATATGTTTGGTTGTGGACATTTCCCTTATGACTTAGGGGTGTTTCTTTTTCTTTTTGTGTCTCTTAGTGGGAAAAGTTGTGGCCCAAATCACTTTGAACCTCTTGTTCCACACTCACACAAAAATCTCTCTCTTCCCACTAAGAGACTAATTAAGAGGCTAATTGAGGCTGAAGGGAATGGTAGAGGTGAGTAACAAGTGAGTCCAACGTGGCAAAACCCACCCTATTTTGGCTTATTTTTGTTTTTGTGGTACCACTCCCTCTAGCCTAAGAGGCTAAACTTCTGCAAGGCTGACGGTTTATTCGACAAGTAGTAAAATTGTGTTTTAGGTAAAGAACACTACACACTCTCATTAGCAGAAACTTTCAGAAAAAATCTTCTAATCTCATATTCCCATCGCAAAAATAAAACATACTTCCCATTGAAAATAGAGTTTTTTGATTTTTTATATGATCAAAAAGTGACCCAATACCAAAAGATGATCAGCAGACAAAAAAACAAAATTTGGGGAAATTAACTCTAACAAGAAAAACAACAGCGGCTAAAGTCACTTTCTTTAACCATCGCCAAATGGCCTACTGGTGTAAGGCACCTATCTAGGTACATGGCCAAGGGTCGAAAACAGTTGTGGGGATACATATAAGTCAAAGACTCGCCCTCCCTAGGTAACCTAAACAGGGAAAACCTCAGGAGTGTTTATTCAAGCTTATATGTGGGCTTATGAGCTTATTAAAATTTTGGCTTAAATTACATAAGCCTCCATTTTCTGGCTTATTTTGAGAGTTATTGGCTTATATAAGTTTATTTAAGCCCAAAAGTTTCAAAATAAGCCGATGCTTTGGAGCTTATGAAATAAAAGCCAAAAAACAAAGAAGCTCATAAGACACATATAAGCTTAAACAAACACCCCCTCCCCCTCATCCATGTTGTGTACTAAAGATACTTTCTTTCATAATAGTGATTAAAAAACACAAGTTTCTTGGAAAACGGTTTCATTTCGAAAGTGGCTTTATTTCATAAGCCCCAATTTTCTGGCTTATTTTGAGAGTTATGGGCTTATACCATAAGCTTCAAAATAAGCCGAAATTTAGGGGCTTATGATATAAGCTCAGGGGGTGTTTGTTCCGGCATTTAAAGCCCACAAGTCTCACAATAAGCCAGAAAATCTGAGGCTTATGTTGTATAAGCCGAAATCAAAAAAGCTCATAAGGCCATATATAAGCCGAAACAAACACTCCTCATAAGCCAGATATAGATTAAAAAACCACAAGTTTCAAAATAAGCCAAGAAGGTTCAAAATAAGCCGAAATTTTGGGGCTTATGAAATATAAGCCGAAAAACAAATAAGCTCATAAGCGCACATATAAGCTTAAAACAAACACCATTTTTGGCTTATGAAACGTAAGCCCATTTCAGCTTATATTTCATAAGCCTCAATTTTGTGGCTTATTTGGAGACTTATGGGCTTATATAAGTTTATCATATCATGATAAACTTATATAAGCCAATAAGTCTCAAGATAAGCCACAAAATTGATACTTATGAAATATAAGCTGAAATTTGGCTTATTTTTGTCTTATATTTCATAAGCCCTAATTTTGTGGCTTATTTGGAGACTTATGGGCTTATATAAGTTTATCATATCATGATAAACTTATATAAGCCCATAAGTCTCAAAATAAGCCACAAAACTAGGGCTAATGAAACATAAGCCCATTTCGGCTTACGTTTCATAAGCTAAAACAAACACTCCCTAAAAAAACACAAGTTTCTTGGAAAATGATTTGATTTCAAAAGTGGGTACATCATATATCAGTGCAAGATTGATCCTTTTGTTATATAAACACTAAATTATGCATAAACCATATCAAATACAAAAAGGGTCTAATCATAATCAAATTAAAAATATAAAATAAAAAAGAAAAAAAAAAACTAAAGGCATCAGTAACAACATTAAAGGGATCATTATACTATGAAAGATCATTAAAAAAAATTACTAATTTAAGAAACAAAAGAGAGAAGGCTTACAGAGAAGTGATCGGTGAAATGGGATGATGTGTTTGATTCTTGTAACTTCTTTTTTATAACACTTTATTTTTTTTTTTTTTAATATTAAAAATGGAACAAATATTTTTGCTTTTTTGTCTTGGAGATTATAATATGTTTTGTTTGTACCAACAACAATTTTTAACATATGTTACATTGTATTTGGTTGTATTCCCGGGCGTAATGCGGGAAGAAAAGCACGGTTTCCGAGGATGCTAGGAAGTCTAGACTGCACGGATTGAGAGTTGTTTGGTTGTTCGTACACCCATAAAGGGTAATATGTTGGGCGTGATCATGGGTCAGATCCCTTCATTTTGTTGGAAGTTGTTGTGTCGCAAAACTTGTGAATATCGCATGCTTTCTTTGGTGTTTATGTGTCTAACAACGACATTAATGTCTTGCATTAATCCTATGGTTGCAATCAAGCCAAGCTTTTATCAAGCAACTCGAGCTCGAGCTTGTGCTTGGCTCGATCAAGCCAAGCTTTTATTAAGCTCAAACTCAAGCCTAAAAAATAGCTTGAAACTATATCAAGCTCAAGCTCAAGCTTTTGATAGCTCGTCTCGAGTTCTTATCAAGCTTTTTCAAGCTCTATTAAAAATATGTTTTATGACGAATTTATATAAGCAACTAATTGTTAATTTGAGTATTAACTTAATTATAAGGGTTAATTTCATAAATAAATAATATAGTTTGAAATGACTTTTAACTGTGATTATAATTATATTTTAGTTCTTGATATTTTAAATAATTTTTTTATTATTGTAAATTAAATTATTGTATTTACTCGGTACTTGGTGGAATACAACAAATATTTTTTGTACTTTTTCTTAATAATAAACGCAACGTGTCTAAATTGAGCTTACACTCACATCATGCAATGACCTTTGGGATTTTAATCGTATTGGAGCGCAAAACACATTTTAAAACCAAGGTTGTACAATGATGTTATTATTGGTTTTATTTGTTAAATAAATCGGATTTGTTTTAAGTAATGTTTTTTTTTCATTGTATACATATGTTTATTGATGAGTTTATAATAGAAAAAATTAATTTATACACATTCAAGCTTTTCAAGCCAATCTCAAGCTTTTATCAAGCCTTGTCAAGCCAAGCTCAAGCCTACATTTTTTGTATTAAGCCAAGCTCAATCCCTATTAAGCTTGAGCTCGGCTCGGCTCGATTACACCCTAATTAATCCCCTTTGTGTTAACGATTTGAAAACAGGTTGAGCACCAAAGATTCCTTTTACGGCTAAAGGCGTTACTTATCCATTTGGATACTATCTTGTTGACGGGATATATCTCAAGTTAGTTCTACTCGTTAAGACGATTCCGATACCCTTTGACAATGACCACAATAGAATATTGTATAAGAAGAAGCAGGTATCAGGAAGGAAAGATGTGGAACGCGCGTATGGTGTTCTAAAAAAGAAATGGGTCATAATCGTCAATTCAACACGTGCGATGAGGAAAAAAATAATTACAAATATGATGTATTCATGCATCATAATGCATAATATGATTCGTAAACACAAAGGATATGCGATATGTCCCAGATGGTACACATGAGAAGCACATCAACCGGACGATCTCGTACAAAACCAGGAACAAATTCATGATGTTATAGGATACATCAGATCATCTCAAGTGCATCATAACATTTGATCTGATTTAATCCAACACTTGGCTAATAATGTTTAATTTTCGATTTTATTTTAAGGTTTTTAAGGTTTTTATTTACCCGCGTGTATCGTTTTTAAATTTTGATGGAAAAAAGTATTTATTTTATGAATAAATTAATAAAAGTGATAGTGGAAATGTAAGATGGATGTAAGGTGGAGGTAGGTTATTTTTCTTATTAACCTTAAAATGTGAGTTTTTAGTGAGATGAGTGAAAAAGCTGAGGTGACAGTGGGTGTTTTTTGTGCTACTCTCACCAGCATTAGTTTTGTTGGTTTTTATTGTTAGAACCAATGTTGTAAATATCGCTCGGTAGAGTGTTGGTGGTCGAACATCGTCAAACGACATATCGGTTTTTTGACGGGTAGCCTAGATTATGCAGTGTATTTTTATCATTATTTTTAATATTAATACTTATTTAATATAAATTTGTAAAATTTATATACTTTTTATAATTTTATTAATATTTTTTTATTGATTTTAACTAAAACGTCAACCTTGACCAAATATTAATCGATTTTGATTGATATATAACCAATATATCAAGCGTCATGACCGATATTTATTACACTGGTTAAAATTGGTGTAGTACAGATTGAGATGGTAGGTAGCATTTTACATAAATTGTTACTCAATATTTGCTTTCAATAGTCTTTAGGTTAATATTTTATTGGTTTTGCTAACCAATGTCATTAAGCAGAAGTTAAGGGCTGTTTAATAAAATAATATGATTAAGAGCTAACTGAATCAAAGTTTCAGGATAATTTATACATCCTAAATGAATTGGTTAAGAATAATAGTTAACGCTTGAGAATTGTTCTGAAATAACACCCTGAATGACATAAATTACCATTCTATCTTTTTTTTGTTTATCAATTTAAAAATTGTTATAATAATATTTAAGCTTAAAATTAAATCTTTTATTATTTAATATGTGTATACATTTGTATTTCTTCTCTACGAGAAAGTTAAAATGAAGAAAAGGTACCATTGATTAAAAAAGAAGTAAAATACTTAAATACGAAATGCAAGAAGTAAAAAAGAAGTAAACCACCATCAAGTGGCTTATTGGTAAGGTCCTTGACTCTCAAATGAGAGGTTAAGGGTTTAAATCTCACTAGGTGTGTACACTTAGAGTGGCTACGGAGGTTCACCTGCGACGACTTCGGGCTATCCAAAAGAGTAGTCGCCCTGGGATAGTCTGCTCGCAATATCGAGTCGAAAACCTAGGTATACCCCAAAAAAAATTGTTGATGCTTAAAAATAAAAAAAGGACAAAATACTGAAAATAGTAATGAGCGGGGCTCTATGATTTAGTATCATTTTGGCCAGGTTGCTACTACAAAGACCCCCTTGGCCCGCTGAAAAGTATTTTAAAAGTACAAAAGATTCTTTTTATACATCACCTGGTTTAGTTTAACAAAGTTTTTATCAGTTTTTTCTGTGTTTTATAGTTTAACAGTTTTGATTCGCTAATTTTTTTTTCTTCAGATTTTCCATTTCACAGTTTTATAACAAATACAAAATTTAAAAAATTTAAAAAAATAAAAATAAATAAAAAAACATTAAAATCTAGGTGGAGGTACCAATGATTTTTTTAAAGGGTATGTATAACCTTCCTCTTTTGGTCATGAACAACTCAGAGGCTGACAGATTCGTTCAAAATGTCATACGTATTCTTTTATCAAACAATGTTGATCTTGATCAATTCATTAATCTCTTCTAAATTTGCTCAATTCAAAGGCTATCAAACAACCTGTGTATTAAATGAACATAAAATTTCTAAATTAACATTAAAATACATTAAATAAACTCATAAATTAATATATTTGAAAATGATTTTCAATTTAAATAAACTCATAAATTGATATATTTGAAAATGATTTTCAATGAAATTAATGTGTATTTAATTTATTTAAATGATAATTTAGAAAATTTGTGTTCATTTAATACACATTAATCTCTATTCAGTAAGCATTGATTAGTAAAACTTATATTTTATTGCACAATTAGTTACTACTTCCGTCTCAAGATTATTGTCCACAAACAAAAAATACACAGTTTTAGAAAAACATTACTTTTTCAGCTTTCTCTTTCTTACTTTTTGCAGAATGAGAGTTTTATCTTTAACCAATTAATTTTATACTTCTTTATTGTTTGTAATAATAACCTCAAGTGCGGATAATATGGTAAACTCAAACAAGATTCTCTATCTAATTTTAAAAGTTTTGAAGGTGGATAATAATTTTGTGACAACACAAAATGGAATAGTGGACAATAATATTGGAACGGAGGTACTATTACTTTGCAAAAAGTCTATCACATAAAGAACTGTTTATGTGGTTAAGAAGGAAATTTGTTTTTGTCACAATAACAAATTCTGGTAATAACAAAGTAGATTTGTTTTAAATTTATGAAATGTTTGGTAAGTAACAAAAACAAGTTTGACAAGAAAGAAAAAGATTTAATGCGTCATTAGACAATAGCAATTTTGCCAATATTAATTTCTATTTGTTTTTAACACATGAGAGAGACGAAGCTTCGCATTAGCAAGACCAGGTTTACCCACAGTAAGCTCGATAAATATATGTTAGTATAATTTCATCGAGCAATTTAATTTAGTACAGTTTTTGATAAATGACTTGGCTTTGGTGAAGTCAGAAAGTTATAGTTGAGGAGCCACTTTTAGACTAGGGGGAGTATCATGCAACCACTCATCGTCACGTCAGCGTCATATCATTTTTTAACAAACTTCTCCAAACTCCTTACGAGGTAATAACACTCACCTTAACTCACATACGCTCACTTTTCATACCTATTTTTTTATTATTTAAACACATCTCACTCACAAAAAACACCAAATAATAAACATAAACAAAAAAATAAAATCATCTGGGCCTACCATTAGGCAACTCACGCTGAGTGAGTCTGACTCTTTTTTTTTGTTGCCAACGACAGACTCGCACGCGAGTTTCGGGGGGGTTTAATGGGAGTCGCACGCGACTTTGATAAACCTGCGAGCGACTATAGCATCACTCCCTTCAGCCTTCAACCACGCAACATTACGCTATGGCGTCGCCATAAGTGCCATGGCGAGACTATAAAGAAGAATATAACAAAAGTAAATATAGAAAATGGTATATTATTGATAGTCCTTTGATCCTTTTAATATGTGCAGGTGATTACAGAAGTTGTTTTATACTTTTATAATTTTTTTATCGTAGTGGAATGAAAAGCTTCTCAATAATATGACTTTATGAAACACAATAAAAAGGGTAAAGGGTTCTTGAATTTGGTGGTTCAAATTCGTGTCAAATGAGATGTTTTGAGATCAGTAACGTGGAGGACCAATCTATCATAAAACTTGTTAGATACAACTTTTGTTATACATATCAATTCGACGACCAATTGCCCTATCGGAACAAAGCCTTACGAAAACAGGTTCAACTGGAACACATGAGTTGTCATCGGCTCGGTTAAGACTAGTGGAAGCTGAGCTACTCCTAAACAACCTGATTTGTTTATTGTTTCTTTATATTACATGTCGTTTTTCTACTAGTATTTACATATATATCTCTTAACTAAAAATCCTGATTTTGCTTTCGGTTGTTTTTTTTTAACGACGAGTTAATAGTTAGTGATTAAAGCTTACAGTGACATTCAATTAGACAATATACAAGACTCGAATTTAAAATCTCTCCAAAAATACTCCCCAAAATTACCCGGTTGTTACACCTTTATAGGTTTCATTATGCAAATCACAACATTCATACGACTTTGTCGATAACATGGTTCATAAATAACTTCACATTCATACGACTTTGATTGTATTGGAGATGTGTTATGACGGTTAGGGTTTTGGATGTTAGGGTTTATTGGATAAAAAAAGACTATTTATTGAAATTAATAAAGCAGGAAAAATAAATTAAGCGGGATCCCTCCGAATCATCGGCGAGTGACCGATGACCGAAGGATAACTATTTTATGATGGGTTATACCTAAAGCTCCGATACCATGAAAGATAACAAAGATACTAATATTGATTAATTATGTAATTACATAATGAGGATTACATATGTATTTATAATGAATACATAGCTGTGTAAACAAACTATTATAACCCTAAACCTAATGGGTCCTAAGCCTATGGGTTTGAGCCTTGTCTAACAGTTTCTAGTATTTGCTTACAACTCGATAATCGGCTATTACGCTATAGCATGGGTTATGGATATGGATCCGACGAGGTTTATGACCAGGGATGGTATTAGGGTTTTCGCGAATACTCAAGAATTTTATTAATTTTTTTGAAATATAATGTTAATTTTTGAATTATATGTATATTAGATGCACGCGGTCTATTAAAATTTGTTTATAATATTACGGTTCAAATTTTTCTATACACTCGACGTTACTTGGCCGTAGTTCGTTCCTGTCCGTGACACTTTAATATTTCACCAACAAAGCCCACATGAACTATAGTGACGGAATCATGGTGTGTCTCGAATGATTTTCGTGAATTTTTATGGTGTAAATTTAATTTTGTTTAAAAGTTTGATTTCTTTTAAATGCACCAATGTTTAAAAATTATTTTTTAACGTTATTTAGTTTATTTTGACTACATCTAGTTATATCGTGTTTTGATTTCAACCTGACTAGACACTATATAGTATTTGTGTTGAAAAAATTAACCCGAGATTGAAGCAAACGCGCAACTAAATATGAAATGCAATAAACATATCAATTGTATCTCATTGAGCAAAGTTAGCAACTGATTTGTTTTTTAAAAGTTAAGACTTTTTTAGGTTTTGCTAATAATCAATCTACATATTCTCAAAATAAGTAAGGCCTTTTCTTTTATTTATATCTGGTGTGGTCACTTCAGAATAATTTACATCTAGCAAGAATTATATTTCATAAGTCCACACAATTTCACTTGATACTGATAGTCACAAATAGAGGTGAAAATCATGTCGGGTTGATTAGATTCAAGTTAATCGGATCGAGTCAAATTCGGGACAAACCTAAAAATAAGTTATTCGAATCTGACCCGAATTAAGCTCGGGTTACTCAGGTTCGGATCTTTTCGAGTCGGATCTAGTCGAATTAAGATCGGTGTAACTCGGTTTTTAACCGGGACAGTTTGGTTTTAACCGATTTTCATTGGTTTTTTAAACGGGTCCTGACTATTTTATTAAACTGGTTACGAGCCGTCGAATCGGTTTGAAGAAAACTGTTTTTTAAAAACCGGTTTTGATTTTTTCGGTTCGGAATCATGAACCGGCCCTAATTGCGCGTTAGCTTTCTCTTAACCATTATTTGGGCTGATAGATGTCCATCAAGACATCAACCGTTAATACTGAAGCCCAATATATATTAAATTTTGGGAATCCAAAGCCCAATTACACATTATTTGAGATTTGAGTGTCGTCATTTTAAATTTTTTTTTTCATGCAAGTCAAGATACTTTAACGAATCCTTTATCATACATTAACTAGATGATCTTTCCTAATTTTTCATGAGAAAAGTAATTTAAATGGTTTACATAGACACAAGGTTGTAACTAACGTAAAGCGTAACGTAGTTGTATTACCAAGCTTCAAGTTACAGAAGGTATAGCGAAGCTATAACGTTCTTTAAAACGTGATATATAACGGTACAAAATATTTATATAGATAGTTTACAAAATGGAGCAATACCTTAATTCAGATTTAAAACAAAATCGGCTATTAGTTACTTGAGGATTTATCTCCATTGTAAAATTACTAACCCAAGTCTAAAAAATAGCCCAAAACTAGTAAATAAGCCCAATTCCTGTAAATCTACAAAAAGATCAAAAAAATTACCACGATACGCGCTATATCACGCTTTATACCGCTTTTTAACACGCTACGTCTAAAGAAGACGCCTTAGGCTGTTTCGTAACATGGAGATCACGCTTCACGTTATAAGGCGCGTTATAACGCGTTTTTAAAACCATGCACAGACCATAGTCCATTTCTGTACTAATGACAAATAAAAGTTACATTTATCGAGTATCATCCTTATTATCCGTGACGGTGTTAGTAAAAGACTAATGAGAAATGAGTCACCCTTAATAACCCTAGTTTAGTGATTGTTTTTTTATATTACATTTCATTTTTTATTAGTTTTTACATCAAACTCTTTTTGTTATTATAATTTTTTTATTAAATATCTCTAACCTCTTTTAACTAAAAATCTTAATTCCGCTTTTACTTTTTACACACCTTGTAAAGGTTTTGTTAGTGCAAATCACAACATTCATACGACTTTGTCGATAACATGGTTCATAAATAAGTTCACATTCCATGTTTTGTGTTGGTTTATAGTCACATTGTGGAACAACTGATTCTATTTTGTGATTAAAATTCGTTACATGTAACAATCATGTCAACAAAAATGAATCTTGTAATCTAGATAGATCTACTTTTTTTTTTCTATGAAAAAAGTGTACTTGTCGGTAGAATCATAATCCGACAAACAAACGTTAGATATGGGTATAGATCGTCAAATGGGTTGTTTTTAGTATTTGCTTTCAACTCAATAATCGGCTATTACGCTAGCATGATCATTGAGTTCTAATTTTCATTTTGTTTTTTATCTATTGTAAAAAACAAAGATACAAAATAAGTCATCTCTTTATTACTCGACCTTTTTAGCATATACTTTGCTGAAAGTATAATCCTTTGAGATTCTAATTTTCATTTTGTTTGTTACACAAATCATGTAAGATGACTGTTTAGTCTCTTTCCTGGAAAATAAATGCAAAAACTAGTGCTAAATTTCATCCACAATCTTCTTTATCTAATAAAGTGACAGTGACAACCATATGCAAGAATTCATCCAATGAGTGGTTGTTGTGTTTTTAATATTTCGTTTAAATAAACTAGGCCACATAAAATATTAATCTGAAAACGAACTTGTGCCGACCACATAAAGGGTTCAACCTTAAGAATATTCACAGTGCAACTTGAAAGTGAAGACATAAACATCTACTGTATTTTTATTTTCTAGCAGTCGAGTACTATGGTGTGGTGGTCGGGTGATGTGCTCAGCGTTGGAAAAATGATACGTATTTCTTAAACTAAAATACATATAGACGATATATATCTCCAAAAATGCAGATTTATAAAAAAGAATTGAATGATTTAAAATAAAACACAAAAATTTGATATTAAACTTACACTAGTGAACAATTTAAATAATACTAGTAGTATCTAAAAAATTAGAAATTTATATCAAGAATCATTTGTATATGTTGCATATTAACTAGCCGAGTACCCGCACAATGCGACGGCGGGTACTCGATAACTAATTTTGTGACGAACATATATTATAAAACTGAAACATCAACCACCATAAAATTAATGGTTTGCTTATGTTATAATCCAAACACCAGACTTTATTTATTTAACAAAAATCACCAGATCTACCACCAAATCACATCAAACCTTTAATGTTTGCGGTTGATGGTGGCGGCAGCTGAATTCGTGGCATCGACGAAAGTGGCGAAGGCTGTGGTTGTTGAGAAGGTGATAAGGAAGTTGTGTGTTGTCTTTTGTATTGTATTTTTTAACAAAGAGAAAGAGAAAGAGACGTAAATATGTGTATGAGTGGATGGTTTATAATAATTTATATACGATTTGAAAACTGTAACTTATTTTGCTTATTTAAAAAACTGTTATTTTTTGTTTATGAAAATTATGAATCCAATAATGAAAGGGCTGTTATTATAATAAATTATGGCATACGTTTTGCTAAAGTAATAAAGTTTCAGGTTGATTAATATTGACTCAATTGACTCAATTGTTAATATTTCTTTTTTTTTTGCAATGTTGAAGGCTTAATAATTTAAGATTTCTAATAATAGAAAATGGTCTAAACCTTTTATAAAATAGTAAGATAAGATTTGTATTACTAATTTTGTCATTTAATGTGTATTGCTCATCAATTAATGTTAAATTGACTTTATAAAGTTTTTGTGTTGTAAAAGTTTGTACCAAAATCTTGTAATATTGCACTACTTAAAATTTAAGAGAAAGAAAAAATGTAGTCTCTTTATAAGTAGTGCAAAATTATGTTTTGTTCTCACGGTTTTTATTGACTAGTTAAACCCACTGCGACTCCGATTCCCAGTTGACCCGTTGGTCCTGTTCGATTTTCAAAACTATATACACTGTCACTTTAAGTAGACAATATATATACAATTTTGTATATATATGTTTTTAATTGTTCTACAATACGAATATATAATTATATTTTTATGTAATGGGATGTATTAATTATATATTAATTTGTATTAATTATTTTTATTTTCAAGTGTGTATCAATTATTATCTATACTATATATTTAAAGAAAAGGTTTTTTATTTTTAGAAATGTTGAAAATCTAACTTACAACACTATATGCATAATGTACAAATATATATATTCACACATAATTTAATACTCATTATTAAAGGTAATTAATACATAATATTAAAACTAATTAATACAAAATTTAATACTCATATAAAAATTAATTAATACATAACAATTAATAGACACTGAAAATAAAAATAATTAATATAACCTATTACTTAGAAATACTATTAGATATTAACATTGTACAACAATTAAAAGCTTATATATTTACAAAATCATACATATTGTCTACCTAAAATGATGAGATTCAACTGAAAACCGGAGTTATAATCGGTTCAATTAGCCAATAAAAACCGTCAGAAGACGAACCGGAGAGGAACCATCAATATTGATAAAAATGACACCGCTAAATTAATATGTACTACTTTTTTGAACAAATAAATGTGTACTATTTATAAAAGAGATTGCAGTATCT
This sequence comes from Glebionis coronaria, assembly GCA_025667525.1. Taxonomy (NCBI): domain Eukaryota; kingdom Viridiplantae; phylum Streptophyta; class Magnoliopsida; order Asterales; family Asteraceae; genus Glebionis; species Glebionis coronaria. The sequence goes on along the minus strand of JANFOE010002076.1, from coordinate 13,065 downwards.
AACCAGCTGAGCTAGCTCAGTTGACCACCAAAGGTATCCTTGGGGAGGTATTCTTGGAGAGGTCTCGAGTTCGAGTCTCACCAAGAACCTTCAGGGGCCCGAATTAAGAAGCAGGAGTGGGGTTTATCCCCTAAGGAAAAGGTTCGAGGCTTGCATACTGCCCAGTTGGATGTCACTGTAAGCTCGAATCACTAACTACTAACTCACCGTTCAAAAAAAAAAAAAAGATTGTAGTATCTATCTCCAAAATTTTAAGTAGTATAACTTTATAAGGTTTTGGTACAAACCTTTACGACACATAAATTTCATAAATTTAATTCTATATTAACTGGCGGCAATACACATTAAATGACAAATTAATACAAATTAATATGCAACATTTACAAATGATTATTGCTATAAATAATAACTTTTTTAGATACAATTATTTAAATTATTCACTAATGTAAGTTTAATATCAAATTTTTGTGTTTGATTTTAAACCATTCAAAAAAAAATTAACTTGCATTTTCGAAGACATATATCGTCTATGTATGAATTTTAGTACAATTTAGTGAAATACTGATTATTTTGCTAATTAATTCGATTAAATCATTCATATCAAAGTAGCAAGATTTTAAGGTCATTATAATGAATAAAAACGTGTAAACATATAAATTAAGAAGACTTTTTTATATTTACATGTTATATAATATTGCGACGAATGTTACACATATTTGCAAATACCTTTCACCATCAATCGTCTCCCGTAATACTATTTCTGTAAATATAACTATAAAATATTGTGTTTGTAGAATTTTAGTTTCAGGTACCCGCAGTCGCAACGCGCTATTACCCTGCTAGTATATATTACTAATTAGTTTTAATATGAGCATTATCTATGTATTAATTAGTTTTAATATTATGTATTAATTAGTTTTAATATGAGTATTAAATTATGTATTAATTAGTTTCTAATTATGCTTTTATAGTTGTGCATTATGCATATAGTGTTGTAATTTGATTTTTCAACATTTTTATGTGTTTTCTTTTGATATGTAGTACAACTATAGATTAGTACTTCCCCCGTTCCAAAATTATTGTTTTTCGATAAAAAACACACAGGTTAAGAAAAATACATCTATTACAGTTTTTTTCTTACATTTTTTACTTAATGACAATTTTACCTCTAGTTAATTAGTTAAACTCTTATTTAGATCTTGTAATAATATATTTAAACAAGGGTAATAAATTCCTTTATCGATTTTCAGTGAGAGAATTGTATAAATCGTCTCTGAAGTTTGGTTATTTTGCATGTTTTGTCCCAAATATTTTAAAAGTGCTGAAATCGTCCAAAAATCTAACCATTTTGCAACTTTTCATCCTTGAGGTTTTGCTATCTTGCGTGTTTCGTCCCAAATTTTTTGCCCATTTTACGTGTTTCGTCCCAAGAACTTTCCCCACGCGGACGATACTTGCATTAAAGTTTTCAAATATGGATGATTTTTACACTTTCGTAACGTTTAGGACAAAGCATGCATTTTGACCAAACTTTAGGGACGATTTATGCAATTTACTCAATATTAGTAATGAACAATTAAATTGAGACGTTCCAAAAAAACGTGGAGAACAAAAATGAGATAGAATGACTATATTAATTAAGTCATCAATGACTTGTTTGTTTTGTGCTTCAAATTTAACAAATAACTTTCTAGAAAAAAAATCAAAGTATGAATGTTTTCATATTAAGTTATAATTCATTATAAGTATTTCACATATTTACTTTTCAGTTTATTTGTTTATTAAATTTTAAAAAACATAAAGTAACTTTTTTTAATTCAACACACAAAACAAACAACTAAATATTCGTATATAAACAGACATCCGATAAAATTGGAACATTTAATCTTAATGGCTGAATAAGAAAAACTTAAGCGGTGAGCAAAATCCGAAAACCAAGTTGAACCGGAGCAATTGAAATCAAATCGATTTGAATGGTTTGATCTTTAGATTTATGTATTTATCAGGGTTGTAAAAATCATGAATCGCTAGTCGGTCGGGTGATCATCTTGTAACTTGTAAATGTTGCAGGCGAGATTAATCGGGTCGCCATTTTTTGGAAAATTTTGGTATTTTCAGTAAGTTTTGAATAATTTTAACGAGTTGTAGGTATTTTCGGCAACATAATTTATAAAAGTCAATTTATCAGACATATAAATAGTTACTATAAGTGATAAATACAAGTTTATAGTGAGTTTTTGGTATTTTCTACAATATTTGCATGTTCTCGGCGAGTTTGATATCCCTTGATCATCGTTGACCACAATTGACCATTATTAGTTGTCTTTTACATAAATCGGCAAGGTTGATAACCTTGTAGCGATTAATCGGCCTTGTAGATCTTTTTTTGCAACACTAGAATTTATGGTTTGACTCGATCAAGCCGAATTCGAGAAAAACACATCTAAACCATATAAATTGAACCAAATCTCGGCTCGTGTGGCTCTGTTGACTTCGATTTGGTTTTCGATTTATATTTCATCCGCAACCAATTTTCAGTTCGATTCAATTTTTAAGAGATGTTTTTAAACATGACTTGGGTTTGTTTGTTGAAACTTTTAATTATGTTATGTTTAACTCTTCGATTTGGTTCACGATTCATATTTCCCTTGCAACCAATTTTATGTTCGATTCAGTTTTTAACGAATGGTTTTAAACATGACTTGGGTTTGTTTGTTGAAACTTTTTTGTTATATTATGTTTAATTTAGAGATGACTTAACAATGTATATATCTTCAGTTTTATTACTTTATACTAGCAGCGTTTCACGTAATATAACAGCGGAAACCTTGTGATTAACCGAATAATAACAAGAAGAAAATGATCATGATCAGGTCCAGTCACTTATTTTCAAAGGTTTTAGTCGGCTTATTTTCTAACTACTATTATTAGTTAGCTGGGTCGGTGGTCACTTATGTTCTCGGTTGAACTTTTTTTTAAACGTTTTTTTAATATATGTATCAAATTGCTATATAAGAGCATTTACAATGTATCAAGTTCTAAAGACTTGATGCATGTAATGTCATTATTATCAAATATATTTAATGATTATGACTTTTATGAAAAAGTTTTACTTAAAATGGTGAAAACATTCCCAAAAACTTGACAAAATCTTAAAAAGTATTTAAAAGACTTTTTTATTGCTCATGCTTTAATATGAACAAACAAGTATATTAACTAATTATGTGTATTAATTATATACTTAATTAGCATTAATTTTTTAATTTTTAGATATGTATTAATTGTATGCAAATCATTAGTTACATATAAATATTAAATTATGTTTATATGTTTTAATTAATATTTTTAACTATGTTTATTAGTTGTACACTACATATAAATAAAAAAAGTTAAAAATTCAATACACTTAAATGTATAAGAACAAAAGGCAAGAAGATATTAAGTCAGTTAAATAGAAATCAAACATTCACTTTAATTATGCATTGTTTGATAAGTATTTATTAAGTCTTAATTAAAAAATAAAAATATGAATTAAATTATCAATAATTTGTTTGTTTTGTGTTTAAAATTAACTAATCTATATCTATACTCCTTATAAAGCAAATTGCTATCTCTCTTTTCAATAAATACAAAAAATTTAAGTAATCTAACAAATAAAGCATAATATACAACTTATTAATGCAAATAACAAATTAAAAATTAAATAATACAACATATTAATGCTTATGTATAAACACAACAAGTATAAGAACTTTTATAGCACATTACATTTTAAAGTATCATTAAAATATAATTAATGTTATAATTAAAACACCTTATTAACACAATTTACAAATAAAATAACATATTATACAAATGTCACTGCATCTTGTTTTTTCAAACTCAATTAATAACAATTAATATATAATTAATACACCTTATATTCACCTTACAGAACAATTTAAAACATACTATATATCTACAATTTTGAATATCAAACCATATTAATTGGTTCAACCGAGAACCGAATCCACCATCTATTAATTTTACTTTTTGAGATGTTGTTGTTAAAAAAACGTAAAATTAAAATATTGTTGATCGAAATATTGTTACAGGGTACCCGCAGCTGCATCGCGCGGGTACCCTGCTAATGACTTTCTAAAATAAGTTAGAAGAAGGAGACTTTCCATATTAAGTCATTACTTATTATAATTATTTTGTATATTCATCATCTAACTTCTTTATTTATTTAACTTAAAAAGAAATAATAATAAATTTCTCTTATTTAGTTATTATACACAACAAACAAAACAGACAGTCATATATCTGTATACAAACATACGACATATATTTTAACAATCAATTTAATTTTATATACCTTAATACTCCATCCGTCTCTAAATAAATGTCCACCATTGACTTTTGAAGTCAATATTTTCCAACTTTGAACTTAAATTATTTAGTTTACGTTATTTAATATTTAATGAAAATTACACCAACGAAAATACATTTAAAACCTAATTCATTCATATAATTTGCATCAAGTATTACGTAACACAAACAAAATAATTCAAGGTTAAAGTTAGAAAAGATTGACTTCGAAAGTAAATAGTAGACATTTATTTAAGGACGAAGGGAGTAGAAATGTTTAAAAACATACCCATAGTTTAGTTAAAGTAAAGAAATTGAAAAGTTAAAAAAGGAAAAGGAAAAAGAAGAAAAAAAAAGGAAGATGCACACACTTTGAACCTTCACTTTAAATCCCACAAACAAATTCTAGTTTGGTGACATAAGTGATGATTATTGATTACACAAAAAAGGGTCAAACTTTTGAACCTTCCTTTCTTCCACGTCAGCAAGACACTACTATTAACTGCGTGTTAAAAATAAATAAAAAAACAGAGAGATTCAAAAAAGCGTCCAGGTTCAATGAACCTAAAAGGCCGCCCCTCATCTATGATCAATCCGTCTTATTCTCAACCTCCATATAAATCCCCCCCATTTTCTTCAACAATTTTCATATCTTCAAATTCCAATTAATTCAAATACATTGGCTTTCAGTTTATATATTATCAATTCAATGGCATTGGCTTTCAGTTCTAGTTCTTCGATTGCTTCTTTCTCATCTTCAAACCATCGTCAAGAACAAGGTATATAATTTACTGTTTTTTTATGTTAAGATTTGTGGGTTTTTGGTTAGTTTTTCTGGGTATGTTTCAGAATCTTGAAATTTTGGGTATTTAGTTCGGTATGAGTAAATTTAATGATTTTTAGCCGTTAATTTACTGTTTTTTATGTTAAGATTTGTGGGTTTTTGGTTAATTTTGGTGGGTATGTTTTAGAATTTATAAATTTTGGTTCTTGGTTAATATTAGTGGGTATGTTTTAGAATTTTGAAATTTTGGGTATTTAGTTAAGTACAAGTATTTATAATGATTTTAAGTTTTTAACCGTTAAGTTAGTTGATTAACCATTAATTAACTGTTTAAGGTTGTTATAATTTATTGGGTTGTGTTTAATTTTTGTGGGTATGTTCTAAAATTTTGAAAATTTGGGTGTTTAGTTTAGTACAGTAATTTTACTGATTTTTAACTGTTAAATTTAGCTAATTAACTGTTTAATGCTGTTAGGAAACTTAGTAAAATATTTTTAACCGTGGTTAGTTAATAGTAAAAAACTGTTCTTTTGGTGTTAATATTTGTGGGTTTCTGTTGAGCTTTTGTGGGTCTATTAATTTTTTTTGATATATGTAGGTGTTAATTTGAATGATTTATGACGGTTATTTAACTGTTTTTTGATGTTAAGATTTGTGGGTGTTTATTAAATTTGGGTAAATATGTGAAATTTGCAGGTGTTCAGCTGAGTTCAAGTAACTTACAGTTTTCGGATGGGTGTCTTCTGGCACCGTCGAGTCTGAGTTTATCCCAGAAACGATCACACGCGGTGAAGGCTTTAAATGCTGAACCGAAAAGGAATGATTCAATTGTTCCTTCTGCTGCTACTGTCTCTGCCCCTGGTATGTTTTGTTTCGTGTATTTTTATAGTTACGTAACTAAGTTAGTGGTATTTTGGTCACTTTTAGAGTTAAATGCTTATTCGGTAAAGAAAAATGTAACGTTTTTGTGTATTTTAAGGTTTGTAGTATTTACTAAGGGGGTTTATGTTTCGGCTTATACAGCCGGCTTACGGGCAGTATTTGTTTATAAGAAACGTAGATAAGCCAAAAAGATTCACAATAAGCCACAAAAAGTGAGCTAATGAGACCTAAGCCGATAACCAAATAAGCCACTAGCTGGTTATATAAGCTGAAACAAACACCCCCAAGCATGGTTTTATACAACTTTGACTTTTAAAGGTCAAAGTTTGTGCTTTTTAATTGCAAAGTTATCATGATTTATAAGTCCGTGTTTGTGTTATAAGTACTTGCTAAATGGTTCGTTTGGTTACTTGAGTTTTCTTAAGCTTTAGTAATTTTACGCTTATCTTAAGTTTTGAAACTTGTCGTTTTAACCTTTAAAGTCGTATTTTCTTTTTGGGGATTTATAAGTTGTTAAGCATTAAGTTCAATTCTTTTTTAGACTTTTGAACAAGCAAATATACGTGGAATGATAATAATGTCTTTTGTGTTGGTTAATTATGCAGATGTGGTAGACAGCAAACCAGTAGACGTTGTTGACATTGAGAAATTGGGCAAAGATCTTGAGACTGCTTCTCCGCTTGAAATTATGGATAAGGCGCTTGAGAAATACGGAAATGATATTGCTATTGCCTTTAGGTAAATTTAATACTACAAGTTGTTATGCATAGTTTAATACTAGTATTTACTGCATTATAGAATGAATGCTAACGTTCCATAAATGTGTGTTGATTCCAGTGGTGCTGAGGATGTTGCTTTGATCGAGTATGCTCACTTGACTGGACGCCCGTTTAGGGTTTTCAGCCTCGATACAGGACGGTTGAACCCTGAAACATACAAGTTCTTTGATACAGTTGAAAAGCACTATGGCATCAGGATTGAGTACATGTTTCCAGATGCCGTAGAAGTTCAGGCCTTGGTAAGAACCAAAGGGTTGTTCTCGTTTTATGAAGATGGTCATCAAGAATGCTGCCGTGTGAGGAAGGTTCGACCTTTGAGGAGGGCGTTGAAGGGTTTACGTGCTTGGATCACCGGTCAAAGAAAAGACCAGTCTCCTGGAACTAGGTCTGAAGTTCCAGTGGTTCAGGTGGATCCAGTTTTTGAAGGGTTGGACGGTGGTGCTGGGAGTTTAGTGAAGTTCAACCCTGTGGCTAATGTAGCGGGTAACGATGTATGGAACTTTTTAAGGACCATGGACGTGCCTGTCAACTCGTTGCATGCTCAGGGGTATATCTCAATTGGGTGTGAGCCGTGCACGAGGTCTGTCTTGCCTGGTCAACACGAGAGAGAAGGAAGATGGTGGTGGGAAGACGCTAAAGCTAAAGAGTGCGGCCTCCACAAAGGGAACATCAAGGAGGAAAATGTTAACGGAAACGGAGCTGTAAATGGTGACATCGCTCCAGCTGTTGCAGATATCTTCGAGAGCCAAAACATTGTGAACCTGAGCCGACCCGGTATTGAAAATCTTCTCAAAATGGAAGACAGGAAAGACGCTTGGATGGTTGTCGCTTATGCACCATGGTGCCCGTTCTGTCAGGCAATGGAGGAATCATACGTTGAATTGGCTGATAAGCTAGCTGGAAGTGGCGTGAAAGTTGCTAAATTCAACGCAGATGGTGATCAGAAGTCATTTGCTCAGCAAGAATTGCAGCTCAAAAGCTACCCAACAATCCTCTTCTTCCCAAAGCACTCATCTCGGGCAGTCAAGTACCCATCTGAGAAGAGAGACGTCGACTCGTTGTTGGCCTTCATTAACGCTCTTAGATGATGACGAAACGAGGCTGTGATGTGTTTCTCGTGCAATGAGAGTGTACATGAAGGTACAACTCGATTGGAACCCTGAGTCGTCGCTATAGGATGTATAATACTCGTATAGTTTTTTGTTTCTCTTGTTGTAGTCCCGGTTTTGGTCGTGTGTTCCTGAAACTTTCTTTTGTTAGACTTTAATGTTTTTAAATGATCAGCACGTCGATGATGTGACGTCTAGGTGCGTTTTGTACTAAAAGTCTCTTGATTCATAGAGACGTAGTCATGTGTAACGATCGTTTCCATGTATCAAGTCCTCAATAAGATTAAGATGTTCGTTACGTATGCTGTTAAAATTGTGTTCGATATGCCGTCAATTGCAAGGTACTTCGTGTATGTGATCTGTTGAGCTAAAAAACAAATACTGTAGCAAACATTTTTTTTTTACCAGGTATGATTTTTTTTTTTTGAACATTTTACCAGGTATGATAAACTCATCTGAATTTCATACAACAAAAATATATGTATGAAAATACATTTGTCAATGTTATATAAAAAAAACTAATAATACTATGGTTGTTAATTAAGTTCTGGAATAAATATAAACCTAAATAAACTTATCTGTTTCAATCATTTTTAAAGTATCAAGTATCGCAACTAACACTCTGTTACCGAGGAAAAATGAAAAGAAGTGAGATAAAGATAGCAACTAGATGTAATTAGAACAAGTCACAACTAATTTCACCATCTTCAATGGCTTAAACACGGCAGACCTAAAATCGATTCGAATCAGGAAACCAGACTAAACTGGACTAATTCGAACTGGACCGAATAATTTTGGTCCAGTCATCGGTTTGAAGTTTTAGACCATTTCGGTTTTTAGTTCAGTCTGATCCAGTTTTGTCTACAAAAATCTCGTCGATTATGCTTACTAGGTTCGGACCGGACCAAAGCGATCCGAACTGGATCATTTCGGTCCGGTCTCAGTATGAGGTTTGAACTATTTCGATCCTGGTCCAATCTGATCCATCCGATGCTCAACCCTAATCTTCAAATCAACTTCACCGTTAACTTAGGCTTCATTTAATTAAATAATTTTTTTCCCTCTTTTATCTGCAAACCATTCCTATTCCTAGCCTGTATATATTTTGTTTGCTTTTTAAGATATAAACAAGAGGAAACTAACCTCTCTCCATTAAAAAGCTAATTAAGTGACTCAAAGTAGCTTAATTTAGTAAACAATGCATTTAATTTTAAAAATATAAATTTTTCTTTTTCATTTTTTTTCTCAACACTTACCTTTCACCACCATATTTATTATTCTTTAGCATTTTATTAATGTTTTATACATTTTGATTCTCTTGTTACATTAGATGCACCTTCAATATTCTTTTAAATAAATCACAAACTTATTAGTTTTAATCACTTTTAATAAAATGTCTGTACGATTTTTACAAGCTTGTCCTATCTAAGTATCACAATCGATTTCACCGTCATCACGTCGGTTTTCTCTCTCATAAAAAAAGTTGTTCAATAATTTTAAAAAAAAAGGATTTTTGTGTAGATAAAGATTTTAGATTCACCATGTTTTTTACAAACATAATTTATAGATAAAAACAATAAAATTTTAAAAAAAAAAACAAACGAAGCCTTCATGTAACAAAACAATCAATTTGACCATCAATAGATATAATCCTTAAACACAAATATACCATACAAAATTTTATTATAATATATTAACGAAAAATTTAAAAATAAATAATAGCTTTAAATCAAAATTCTCTTTATTTTAATATTATTATTCATGTTTTATTTTTAGGATGTCTTAATTTAATTGTCTATCATTAATAATGAAAAAAAGTTTAATATTGTAAGAAATGTATTGAAAAATTAAATTAATTAACTAAAATAAAAATAATGTTCTATCAAAAAGGAAGAAAAATATTGTAAGAAATGTAACTTAAATTGTGTGTTTTTTTTTATCAAATAATAACAATTTTGAGAAAAAAAATTAATCTTTATATTATATCCCAACATTTTTTATTATATTACTACGAGAAGTTATCACCGTCATTTGACAAATAGACTAATTTTCTGCGAAAATTTTCCTAAATACCTCGAAAGATAACATCCCTCTCAATTGAAATATTTTTTATACCTAAAACTTAAATTCGAAACCTTAGTTAAGAAGCAAGAAGCACTTAACCACTCATGACAACCTCAATTGCTATATCCAACATTTGAGAAAGCCAAAACCCCTCCGTGTGAAAGTCTCGAGTTTTCATGTTTTTTTCTCCCAAAACACATGTAACACGTGTCAATAAAAGTAAAACTATCGATAAAAGATAAAAGAACTGTAATTTTTAAATTAAGTATTTTCCGTCAAATAATATATTGTTATTTCATTTGTAATTTATAGATAATTTAATAATAAATTATTATTATTTGATGGAAATAATTAAAAAAATCAATATTTATTAGTTTTACTTAATTTATTAATGTATTGTTAAATTTTTTAATAATAATTTCAAAATATTATACTATAAATTTGACAAATTTATTATTTAATCTCGAGACAACTCAAAATGTAAAAAAATAAATACTTACATCCGTTTTCAAATTATTATCTATTTTTATTTTTTCATACGTTTCAAAATTATTGTCTAAATCTAAAAATAATACTTTTAGTTTGTTTAAGTTTACTAGATTACCCCTTAATCCAAATTGATATTTACAAAATACATAAGAGAGCACTAATTAATTATCAAAGGGTAAAGTGTCTTATTTGTGATTTCGTATAAACCAAAACAATAATTAATGTACTTTTTACCAAAGTCCTCTTAGCCCAGCGGTATGTGAGTCAGTGAGCTACCCTCTAACCTAAAGGTTGTAGGTTCAAGTATCGGTAGAGACATGTGAGATAGAATTTGTGTGAGTTGTAAAAATTTGCCGTTCATAAAAAGTTAATTTACTTTTTCTTAAACTGTGTATTTTTTATCTGTGAATAAAAGTAAAGATACCATTTTTAGGTTTTTTACAAAGAATTTTGCATTTACTGTGCAATTAAATTTCCATCTTACCCACCTTACCCTGAGCCACCTTTAATCTCCTTTCCTCCATTATTTTTACAGAAATCAGATCACAAACCTTTTGGCTTTTGCATCATCCAGTTTTTACAAACTGTAAAGCCCAAACCTAAAAAAAAAAAAAAAAAAAAAAAAAACAAAGTGGGCACCCAATCTTCTCTTTTAAGGCCAAAACAGTCATTTTGTCAAAACCTCAAATCTTCTTTTAATTGCACTAGATCTCACTCACTCACTACAAGTCAAAACTAACTTCAAGTCCTTTCTTGAAAACATTTCTTTCTAACCAAACTCAAACAAACACTACTATGCAACTTCAACTAGTTCTAGTTCAACTGTCCTACTTTTTAAACCATGAAACTTGCAGACTTGAAGCTCATCTTTAATGGCTGTTTTTAATCTCTTTGCTTTCTTACTGTTCACACTCCCTATACTCTCAGCTGCATTTACAGGTACTTAACTTAACTTAATTTAACTTAACTTAATTTTTGCTCATATGTTTTACTGTAGTAAGTAACTTATTAGATTAGATATTCCATTTTTATGCTTTAAATGTAGTGATTTATTAGTACCCACATCAAGAAACACAGCTTTTGAGAAAATTTTAAGTTTTTTGATATCTTTGACACAAATTACAGAAGACCCATTTCAGAAAATGTGAAAATTTTAACTTAACTTAATTTTAGCTCATCAGTTTTACTGTAGAGTAACTTATTAGTTTAGATATTCCATTTTTATGCTTTAAATGTAGTAATTTATTAGTACCCAAATCAAGAAATTTAGTCTTTTGATATCTTTTACACAAATTACAGAAGACCCATTTCAGAAAATGTGAATTTTTAATTTAAGTTGTTATGATGGGTGTTTGGTTAAGCTTATGGAACATAAGCTGAAATGGGCTTATGTTTCATAAGCCCCAATTTTCGGCTTATATAACGTAAGCCCTTTTCGGCTTATAATGCATAAGCCTCAATTTTGTGGCTTATATGGAGATTTTATGGGCTCTAGAAGTTTATTATATCATAAGAAACTTATATAAGCCGATAAGTGTCAAGATAAGCCACAAAACGGGGGTTTGTGTAATATAAGCCGAAATCTTAATAATTTTCGGCTTATACTGCATAAGCCTCAATTTAGTGGCTTATTTTGAGACTTATTGGCTTCTATAAGTTTATCATGATATAATAAACTTATATAAGCCGATAAGTCTCCAAATAAGCCACAAAATTGGGGCTTATGCAGTATAAGCCGAAATGGGCTTACGTTGTGAAAGCCAAAACAAACACCCCCTTATTATGATATGATAAGCTTATATAAGCCAATAAGTCTCAAGATAAGCCACAAAATTGAGGCTTATGAATATTAGAAGAAATTTGGCTTATTTTTCGCTTATATTTCATAAAATAATAATTTTGTGGCTTATTTTGAGAGTTATGGGCTTATATATGTTTATCATATCACAATAAAGTTATATGAGCCTATAAGTCTCAAAATAAGCCACAAAATTGGGGCTTATGAAATATAAGCCCCCCATTTCAGTTTATGTTTCATAAGCTTAAACAAACACCCCCTGAAAGTAGTGACACCCTAATGCCATTTTGCAGAGGTTGACCCATATCAAGAAACTCAGTTTTTGCAAATAAAGTTCAAAATTTTACTTTAAAAAGCTAGTTATCTAAGCTTTTTATACACATATTCAGATGCCCCACTTAGAAAGTATTGATTTTTGTTAAAAATAATCGGTTTTTATGGAAGGAATGATGAAGTTAGTGAGACCCTAATGGCGATTTCTTGTTTTGTTTATAATGTAGAGGTTAAGGCTCAGAGAGATAAAGATGAACCTTATGTAGGAGTTAACATAGGTACAGATGTGTCGAATTTGCTTCCCCCCGCAAAACTGGTTGCGTTTTTGCAGCAACAGAAAGTGACCCATATTCGTCTTTATGACGCTGATCCGGATATCCTTAAAGCCCTGTCGAAAACCAAGATTCGGGTTATTGTTTCTGTTCCGAATAACCAAATACTTGGTATTGGGTCGTCTAATACCACTGCTGCTAACTGGATTAACCGGAATGTAGTTGCGTTTTATCCGGATACACTTATTACTACTGTGGCGGTAGG